>JAOTOM010004042.1:0-214625 GCA_034440615.1 Ashinkailepas kermadecensis | reverse complement strand
TATATATCATCTGACTGTGCAAAATACGAGGTCATGAAATGTCATAGCATGCTGTTTTGCGTACTATCGCCCCTTGGCATCGGTACGTTTATACCTGGCTCGACTAACCTAATGGGCGCCGTATAGCCTATGCATTTGATGCGCCCCTAAACCCCAATAACGAAATGGTGGATTTGGCTGATTTAGTTAAGAGCGTAAATAGCCATTCAACCAACCTTAGTGTGCCTAACTTGTGTGAAGTAATAAAAGGGTTGATGCTACATCTGATGGTTTCGCGCTTTTCAGTGGCGGTGAAGAAGAACATGCGGACGGCCGAGAGTACCATGCGAGAAATCGATTTCGCATTGGGAAAATGGCTTCAGGGGTCGCGGATCGCGGCGACAGGAGGCTGGAACGCGAGGCTACACATTGACCGCCAGTCACCACCGGTCGAGCGCCGCGCTCCGGAGCACAATACCGCTACGGAAGAGCTTGAGGCGTCAGTTCGATCTGAAAACTCGGAGGTCAAGGAACAGTCCAAGGAACCCAGAGCTTACGTTTAGCGACTATTAGAGTAGTAGAGATGTGCGTCGTTGTATTATGCGAAGAATTAATATACGTTTTGCATTATACACGGCATTTAAAAACCGGTGACAGCTGGGAGCGAACCGCGCTAATCGGTGGAAACGTGGTGTGTGTAGTGTGCGTCTCTCTACGTCACCATTACGCTGAAATGCTATATTTGTTGAATCAGGCGACCGCACGCGGCACCCCGTACCAGTGCGAACCAGGATGAGATACCCAGTTGTGGCGCAACCTGGCCCTGCTCGTTGCACACTCAACGCCGCCCAGTTCGTGCAGAGCCTCAGCCCGGTCTGCGCCCAACCCGTGCCCAGCCTCAGCCCGGTCCGCGCCCAGTCTGCGCCACGCTCGTGCTCGGCGTAGACTCGCGCGCCCAGCCGGGGCCCGGTCCGTGCCCAGTCCGCGCCACGCCTGTGCTCGGCGTAGACTCGCGCGCCCAGTCGCTGCCCAGCTGGGCCCTGGTCGGGAAACGAACCGGGGCCGTGTCGGGCCCCAGCGAATAAATGTTGCATGGGCCAACTGGGGCCCAGTCGGGCTGCCCGGTCGCTGCCCTGCCGTCTGCCCGGCTGCGCCCCAGTCGGGGCCCGGTTAAAATGCTTGCTGGCTGGGGCGCGACTGCGAAAGTACCTGAAAGGGGCGCCTTTGCCTTCCGAGGGTGCCCTCTGGCTGAAAACTTCAAGAAGGGTGTACGCGATCCTTCTCAGAGGAACGCCTTTCCATCCAAGGGATGCCTTTTCTTCTCAGAGGGGCACCTCTGGCAGGAAATACATGTTGGATGGGGTGCTTCCGATTATTCCCGGGGGACGCCCTTTCCCTGTCGGAGAGGAACCAACCTTCCGTGGGGGCACATGCCCCCAGTGCCCCTTGTATCTGCCCCTGTATCTAGCATCCCTGAGGGACGCCGCATTTCCAATGGCGGGGCACTTCCCTTTTCGTCCCCTTGCTCTAGATCCGTACCTGCGTAGACCCAAGGGCCAACATCACGAAAGGTGGGAGACGTGTACCACCTAGCCCACATGTTCCAATATTTATGTCACTGGTGATGGGACATGCATAAGTGTACATATAAGCGCATGTCGCTGGGGAACCTTCTCCATCTTCGGATGTTTGATCACATCTAATTACGTCATGATTTTTAGACTTGGCTGCCATATGTTTGAATACCGTACCACTTGTGCGCACATTCTGCCTCAGCATACGAAACATAAATTGTTGTTGCTGTTGACAAATTGTTGACATTTTTGTGTAGAGGTTATTGAGGTGGGCACGCAATTGAGGTGGGCACGCAAAATTCAGTTAGATGTAGATGGGATATCTTGAAATAGGCACCGAGCTAGCATATAACGTTTCACTCCCAGAGCAGGTGTTTTCATGCCTGAACATTATATATCTAAATATCAGAAATAATTCATAATTAGGTACCTACCTAGCTCTGACTGAGACCTAACACTGACCTAACATAAATGTGTCTGCCTATGTAGGTACCTATGTAAGTAACTTAGCCCAGAACCTCAACACAATGGTGCAGCTAAGATTATTATTTTTGTTATCCCACTTTTTTGGGTCAAATTTGGGTATATATTAAGACTTAGGTAAAGTGTGATTTTTTTATTTGTAAAAAAATACAGGGTATTTTAATGTAAAAATGATAATGCGAGCACTCATTTTCTCTGCAAATGATTACTTTTCAGTTGGCAAACAAATACATGATCATAATCTTCATTGCAAATATACCACATTGCCCATAATTATCTGTACCTGGTGTGTCACAGACATGATAAAGAAGACATTCAACACTGCATGCACTGGATTTAATACTCTGACATCGAAAACCTTATGTTTCTGCCTTAATTCGACATTATCTCCAAGAATGAATACTGCAACATGCTGCGCCAGCAACCGTTGATAAGGGCCGGAAATTCCTTGTGATGCCATATTATTTTATTTTTAAATATATTTGATGATGTCATGGCCAAAAAAATTGCTTCGGACGATTCTGGTTTTCCGGTTAGGTTTGGTTAGGTTAGATTATATTATGATGTAATCTATTTGATATATTATGCTACGTTATCTTAGTCTAGGTTAGGTTAGGTTATTTTATTTTTTGTTTTGTCCCTGACTTCCCTGACCAAAAAAATGACTTCCCTGACCTTGTCCCTGACCAAAAATCACATTTTACCTAGGTCTTAATATTCACCAAAATTTGTCAGACCAAGTGCCATGTTGTTTAATACTGTCTTTGACATTGACAATATCTGCATGCAGTGAATTCAAACCTGGCAAGAAGCTGTATCTCTTCCCCCACAGAGATGCATGCTGCATCTTGCATGCATCATGGATATTGCCTGAGTTCAAATAGCAAATGATGAATTTGAGCCATAGTGGCATTTTCTGCCACCTACTGCTTTTTGTCTGACTGATCTGTGTTATTCTTGAGGTATGCTGATTCTATGAAATTTTTAAATTTGTATATTTTAAAAAGACATTTGCACACACATCATGTATATGCCATTGGATGGTCCTCATTCAGATATTTCCAATGATCTGAGAACCCAAAGATCTATAATCTTACTTATAGCTTTTTTTTCATAACAGTGGTTGATATGTGAGTGATATTTTGTCTAACATCAATCAGTCATAGTATGTAGGCATTGGAATTATTGAGTGCTTCCATATATACCCAGCTAGTACCATATGACATTCTGGAGTGAGTTGTGACATACATGGAAAAAATGTCATAATTTTCAATGACCATCCTGTGTTGCTTGTTCTTCAGGCTGAGGAGCATGTGGCCTTGAGCCCCAACTTTTTGGAAATAACCATTCACAGTTATGACGATGGTTTAAAAAGGAAAACAAAGTCCAGTTTTCCTAACCAAGCTCTTAGAAAGAGAGGCTGGAAACTGGCTTATACATTCCTATTATCCAGAACATTACTATAACTGAGTCTAGTAGCATGAGGTGTTCCCTTCCCCACTGACTAGCAACAAGAGGTGCCTCCTTTCCTCTTCCACTGACTGAGTGATGAGCCCACTTCCTCCACTACAGCACTGACACACATGGTTGGCAGTCTCAACAGGAGAGGAGCATGAGGTGCCCCTCCCCCACTGACTGAGTTACAAGCCCACTTCCTCCACTACAGCACTGACACACATGGTTGGCAGTCTCAACAGGAGAGGAGCATGAGGTGCCCCTCCCCCACTGACTGAGTTACAAGCCCACTTCCTCCACTACAGCACTGACACACATGGTTGGCATCAACAGGAGAGGAGCATGAGGTGCCCCTCCCCCACTGACTGAGTTACAAGCCCACTTCCTCCACTACAGCACTGGTAGTCAAAGAAGGAGGTGGGTTTCCTCTCCCCACTTAGTGATTTAAAAACCCACTTCCTCCACTACAGCACTGACACACATGGTTGGCAGTCTCAACAGGAGAGGAGCATGAGGTGCCCCTCCCCCACTGACTGAGTTACAAGCCCACTTCCTCCACTACAGCACTGACACACATGGTTGGCAGTCTCAACAGGAGAGGAGCATGAGGTGCCCCCCCCCCCACTGACTGAGTTACAAGCCCACTTCCTCCACTACAGCACTGACACACATGGTCAACAGTCTCATCAGGAGAGGATCACAAGTGCCCCCTCTCCCTCCCCTACTGACTGAGTGATGAACCCACTCCCTCCACTGCAGCACTGACACACATGTGGTTGGCAATCTCAACAGAAGAGGAGCATGAGGTGCTCTCTCCCCCTTCACTACTGACTGAGTTACAGTCCCACTCCCTCCACGGCAGCACTGACACACACAGTCAGCAGTCGCGACAGGGGAGGAGCACGAGGTGCCCCTCCCCTCCCCCCCCACTGACGGAGTTACAAGCCCACCCCATCCACGGCAGCACTGACACACGCGGTCGGCGGTCGCGACAGGGAGGAGCATGGCGTCGGTCGGAGACGCGGCCGACCAGGTCGCCTTCCGCGTGGGGGAGCGCGTGTCGTGCGGCTCGGAGCGCGCCTCGGTGCTGTTCGTCGGCGCCGTGGACGGCTCGGACGGCACCTGGGTCGGCGTCGAGTGGGACCACGCCGAGCGCGGCAAGCACAACGGCACCGTCAACGGAAAGCGGTACTTCACCACCAGGTAGGCGGGGCTGGACGTCTGACAGATGTCGCGGCTGGACGGCAGCTCTTGTGGTTTTGGTTCCTGAATGGCGTCCTTAAGTGGTGTGGTGGTGCCAGCACGCATATCCATCAATGACGCATTGCGGTTTAAATGGGTAAAGTGAAAGCATTCTTGACGCTCAATTACTGGAACGAATGTCATCCATGTTTGGAAAACGCTGCCAGTATGCCGGTGTGTGCCTTCTACACGTTTATGTTGTGGTTGTATATGCTCTTCTAGTGGTGGTAGTTGAGTCTCCGTGTGAGCCTACGAACCAGTCTGCGGCGTCAACCGTGTATTTGTAGGCGGCCTACGAACATAGGCCTGCGGCTATCGTAGTATGCGGCCTCAGGGCGGATGTCGCTACTCTTCGCCCGCGACCAATCGGCGTGAGATATTGGCGACGCTGCATGACTCAACGGTCGACGTGTCGTAAAACCAATAACCAACCAACCTCGGGGCCGGGCGGACCGCGGTCAGCTGTGTTTGTGTGTGCGCTGGCAGCCGGCCGACCGGCGGCTCGCTGCTGCGGCCTCGCAAGCTGTCGAGACCGGTGCAGTGCGCCGAGGCGGTCGTAAACCGCTACGGCGTCATCAAGGACTCGGAAACCACCGTGGACAAGGACGAGCTGCACGCCCTGCAACGTGATATGAACGCCAGGTTTGTCCAGGTCAGTCAGTGGGCCCTGCACCACCTGCCCTGTACCACCTTTCCTGTACCACCAACCCTGTACCACCTGACACGTATCACCTGCCCTGTACCACCTGCCCTGTACCACCTGCCCTGTGCCACCTGCACGGTCCCACCTGCACTGTGCCACCTGCACTGTACCATCTGCCCTGTACCACCTACCCTGTACCACCTGCCCTGTACCACCTACCCTGTACCACCTGCCCTGTGCCACCTTCACTACACTACCTGCCCTGTACCACCTTCACCACACTACCTGCCCTGTACCACCTGCCCTGTGTCACTTTCACTACACTACCTTCCCTGTACCACCTTCACTACACTTCGTGCCCTATACCACCTTCACTACACTACCTGTCCTGTACCACCTGCCCTGTGTCACCTTCACTACACTACCTGCCTTGCACCACCTACACTACACTACCTGCCCTGTACCACCTTCGCTACACTACCTGCCCTGTACCACCTGCGCTGCTGCCTTGGCATGTTCAGCACATAAATTGAGCAATTCTAAGATCATGCTCCTTTCAGGATGTACATTTGTATTCTTGTGTTGGTACAGTATGTTATTGGTGGGGTCTGACCTTGCGTTTTCAATATATGTGTGATGCAGCACTGCTGCATATAGTGCGGTCATTAAAATATGGTACGGAAAATGTTTAGCAAGTTTATCAGCATGTTGATATCCAGTTCAATATAAAATCAAACAAATAACATGGCGACTCACCACCGAATATCACCGACCACCGACGCCGTTTTGAAGACGCAAACGATGTTTTTCCAACATTTGTATGTAGTGAGATGTAACAGCACCACCAATTGGCTTCCATATATGCTGCTGCCAAATTGCTTGAAACAAGCAAGCTTCCGAGAGTAGCCGGATATCATCGAGAAATAGTAGTCCAATTAAAATCCACCTTGCAACAATGCCGATTGCCCCTCAGCAGACGCGGAACGTGGCTGCTGGGAGAATACACAGTTCTTTTTGGCTTATGATGCACTCATTTTTTGTTTTTAAATGCCTCGGATTCTAGAGTAGCTTAGCTGATACGGACAACTTTTTTTTCACCTTGGTGCATTTACTCAAAAGTTGTTAATTAAGTATTGATTCAAATACTTGGTCGACCTCAAATATTTGCTTATGAAGCTTACCTTAATTGTAATGTATGTAGGGTTTTGTTTAACCCAATGAGCATTCATTGGTTGTGAAAATTATTCAAGATCTAAGGCGACTTCTAGACTTGGACATGTTTCGCCTACTACGCCTAAGTTCCGCCTAAGAGTTGCCAATTCCACCTAGTCCAAATATGCTTGCCTGTCACCAATTTTAGCCAAAAACAATTTATGGAAAGTGTGTACCAAAACACATGTCTTGGCCCAGGTGATCGGTCTGACTAAGCTGAACAAGAAGCAGAGCAAGCTGGAAGTCCTGCGAAACGTCTACCTTCGGGAGTGTCTCATCAGTGGGGACTCGCCTCCGGTCAGTTTCTCATCGGCGGGCGATCAATTCTGGTGGGCGCCTCACCGACAGGTACTCCCGTCCAGTCGCTGTCTCTCTCAGCAGGGTTTACTTCCGATCGGTGCCTTTTGACTCCCGGTGAGTTCCTCAGTAACAGAGATGCATCCGGTCAGTATTTTCACGGGAGCAAAGGCCCGGATGATGGTCAGGCCTGCATCTACTGGCTCCAGCCAACTCCTCAGGCGCGTCTACTCCCCGCCCGGTGGCAGCTACCTCGTCTCCATCCGGTTCTCGGTCGTGCAGTGGCGCCACTCCCAGCCGCCGACATCGGCTCATCTGGCCGAGCAGACACAGACAGGGGCGCCCCTCCCGGGCTCACTTGTAGGCTCCGTGGTATGTCGCTAGTGGCGCGCCTTCGGCCCGTCCGCCCGGTCTGTCGATCCGGCAATGCCGGGCGGCCGGGCGGACTGTTCTCCGGTACACTGCCAGCTCACATGGCGAGTCTCGCCGACACACTGCCAGCTTACGTGGCGGGTCTGGCCGGTAAACTGCCAGCTCACGTGGCGAGTCTCGCCGACACACTGCCAGCTCACATGGCGAGTCTCGCCGACACACTGCCAGCTCACATGGCGAGTCTCGCCGACACACTCCCAGCTTACGTGGCGGGTCTGTCAGACGCACTGCCAGCTCACATGGCGAGTCTCGCCGACACACTGCCAGCTCACATGGCGAGTCTCGCCGACACACTGCCAGCTTACGTGGCGGGTCTGGCCGGTACACTGCCAGCTCACATGGCGAGTCTCGCCGACACACTGCCAGCTCACATGACGGGTATGTCAGGCGCACTGCCAGCTCACATGGCGAGTCTCGCCGACACACTGCCAGCTCACATGACGGGTATGTCAGGCGCACTGCCAGCTCACATGGCGAGTCTCGCCGACACACTGCCAGCTCACATGACGGGTATGTCAGGCGCACTGCCAGCTCACATGGCGAGTCTCGCCGACACACTGCCAGCTTACGTGGCGGGTCTGGCCGGTACACTGCCAGCTCACATGGCGAGTCTCGCCGACACACTCCCAGCTTACGTGGCGGGTCTGGCCGGTACACTGCCAGCTCACATGGCGAGTCTCGCCGACACACTGCCAGCTCAATGACGGGTATGTCAGGCGCACTGCCAGCTCACATGGCGAGTCTCGCCGACACACCCAGCTTACGTGGCGAGTCTGTCAGGTGCACTGCCAGCTCACATGGCGAGTCTCGCCGACACACTGCCAGCTCACATGGCGAGTCTCGCCGACACACTGCCAGCTCACATGGCGAGTCTCGCCGACACACTGCCAGCTCACATGGCGAGTCTGTCAGGTGCACTGCCAGCTCACATGGCGAGTCTCGCCGACACACTGCCAGCTTACGTGGCGGGTCTGGCCGGTACACTGCCAGCTCACATGGCGAGTCTCGCCGACACACTCCCAGCTTACGTGGCGGGTCTGGCCGGTACACTGCCAGCTCACATGGCGAGTCTCGCCGACACACTGCCAGCTCACATGACGGGTATGTCAGGCGCACTGCCAGCTCACATGACGGGTATGTCAGGCGCACTGCCAGCTCACATGGCGAGTCTCGCCGACACACTGCCAGCTCACATGGCGAGTCTGTCAGGTACACTGCCAGCTCACATGGCGAGTCTCGCCGACACACTGCCAGCTCACATGACGAGTCTGTCAGGCGCACTGCCAGCTCACATGACGGGTCTGTCAGGCGCACTGCTAGCTCACGTGACGGATCAGCGTGGGGCCGTGCGTGTGACCCCGCGTGTGACCCCGTGCAGACCGAGCCGCTGATTTCCTCTGGCCGTGCCCGGACCGCCGTACATGTGGGCAGGCGCACAGCGACCGGTCTCAGCAGTCTGTGCTGGCTAGTAGGTACCCTTTGTATCGTGATCAGCATGGTTTGTGATCTGTTTTCCTCTACGCTCTCATCGCTACTTCATTTATAGCCTTCCGAGTGAGCTGTGTAATCACAACTTGACATATGATTTGCTCGATGGGCATGAGTTGCGTCGTAACTTCTCGGTATACGATCTGCTTGGAGAGCTGTGTAATCACCACCTTGCGTATGATCCGCTAAGTGCGTTGTATCGTAGCTGCTCGGTATATGATATGCTCGGAGAGCTGTGCAATCACTACCTTGCGTACGATCCGCTAAGTGCGTTGTATCGTAGCTGCTCGATATATGATCTGCTCGGAGAGCTGTGCAATCACTACCTTGCGTACGATCCGCTAGGTGCGTTGTGTCGTAGCTGCTCGATATATGATCTGCTCGGTGAGCTGTGCAATCACTACCTTGCGTACGATCCGCTAAATGCGTTGTATCGTAGCTGCTCGATATATGATCTGCTCGGTGAGCTGTGCAATCACTACCCTGCGTACGATCCGCTAGGTGCGTTGTGTCGTAGCTGCTCGGTATATGATCTGCTCGGTGATCTGTGTCCTGGATAAAATAGCACCCGGATACGTGTGCTCCGTGCGTTGCGTCATCACGTGTCGACCGTGACCGGCAGATGGTCGGTAAGCTGTGTCCGAACATCGAGGAGCTGGATCTGGCTGAGAACCTCCTCAACTGCTGGTCGGCGGTGGCCGACATCACTCGCCAGCTGCCGCGAGTGCGCATCGTCAACGTCAGGTCAGTCGGGTCACGTGTCAATGCCAGGTCATGTGTCAACACCAGGTCAGTATGTGATGCGTCAATGTCAGATCTGTTGGGTCACTTCTCAACGTGAGGCGGCTTTGCATGCCTTGTCGGATCAGTTAATGCAGGTTGGAGATAGATGAGCATACTGTAATGTTAGCTGCTTTCTGGTTACGGTGCTGGAGGAGCACTCCTTTGACCATGTCAGGAAGCTACTACTTTAATGATATTGTTTGTTAGTTACGCGCAGTATGTACTTTGAAAATGACCGTCCTTACAACGATGCAGAAGTTTGGTTAGTCGTATTATATTTCGGGTACGACCCATGGTCCCATACCTTGAAAGTGTGGGGAGTCATTCCGGAACCATGCCGGGGAATTGCTCGAATCGCTGGGCTGTGACGAAGAGTCACTCTTACGTTGAGTCCTTATGTCCTTGAGTCATGTGAGTCCCTATGCTGACTATGTTGACAAGTTGCTCCTCAGTCACCCTCTAGACTGTGCTGGGAAGTCACTGCTGTGACCGTGTGGGGAGTCACTGCTGTGACCTTGTGGGAAGTCACTGCTGTGACTGTGTGTGGAGTCACTGCTGTGACCGTGTGGGAAGTCACTCCTGTAACCATGCGAGAGTCACGCCTGGACCGTGTGGGGAGTCACTTCTGGACCGTGTGAGAGTCACGCCTGGTCCGTGTGGGGAGTCACTTCTGGGCCGTGCGGGGAGTCACTCCTGGACCGTGCGGGTAGCCACTCCTGGACCGTGTGGGGAGTCACTCCTGTAACCGTGCGGTGATTCACTCCTGGACCGTGCGGACAGTCCCTGCTGTGACCGGCGCCTGTGTGCCGGCAGTGAGAACGTACTGTGCGACCCCGACCCGGCGCTGCGGCCCGCCTTCGACACGGTGCGCATCCTGCTCTGTAACCGACAGCGCTACTGCTGGGACGACGTGCTCGACTGCGCGTCAATGTGGCCCGACGTGCGCCGTCTGACGGTCAGTGGCCCGGCGTGCTCCGGCCGCCCCGCTCACGACGTCCTCCCCGCTCGCGACGTCTTACCCGCTCACGACGTCCTCCCCTGCTCTCCCTCTCTCCCTGTCTCTCTCTCTCTCTCTGTCTCTCTCTCTGTCTCTGTCTCTGTCTCTGTCTCTGTCCTGTCTCTCTGTCTCTGTCTCTGTCTCTGTCTCTGTCTCTGTCTCTGTCTCTGTCTCTGTCTCTGTCTCTGTCTCTGTCTCTGTCTCTGTCTCTGTCTCTGTCTCTGTCTCTGTCTCTGTCTCTGTCTCTGTCTCTGTCTCTGTCTCTGTCTCTGTCTCTGTCTCTGTCTCTGTCTCTGTCTCTGTCTCTGTCTCTGTCTCTGTCTCTGTCTCTGTCTCTGTCTCTGTCTCTGTCTCTGTCTCTGTCTCTGTCTCTGTCTCTGTCTCTGTCTCTGTCTCTGTCTCTGTCTCTGTCTCTGTCTCTGTCTCTGTCTCTGTCTCTGTCTCTGTCTCTGTCTCTGTCTCTGTCTCTGTCTCTGTCTCTGTCTCTGTCTCTGTCTCTGTCTCTGTCTCTGTCTCTGTCTCTGTCTCTGTCTCTGTCTCTGTCTCTGTCTCTGTCTCTGTCTCTGTCTCTGTCTCTGTCTCTCTCTCTCTCTCTCTCTCTCTCTCTCTCTCTCTCTCTCTGAGACGGGGACGCGAGTGGTTTGTGTACACACTGGCTCCTATGACCAGATCAAGTCCCTGGGGAGCTCATCAATTGGTACGCATGTTTTATCACAGTACTACAATATTGGTTCGGTAAAGTGTGCTGTATTGCCTCATCACGGATGGTCGGGTGGTGTGTAGTCTCGTCATAGATGGTTGAGTGGTGTGTAATCTCGTCACAGATGGTTGGGTGGTGTGTAATCTCGTCATAGATGGTCGGGTGGTGTGTAATCTCGTCACAGATGGTCTGGTGGTGTGTAATCTCGTCACAGATGGTTGGGTGGTGTGTAATCTCGTCGCAGATGGTCGGGTGGTGTGTGGTTTCGTCACAGATGGCCGGATGGTGTGTAATCTCGTCACAGATGGCCGGATGATGTGCGTAACTCGCCGTTCTGCCACAGCTGGTCACCAACCGCATCAGACGGCTGAGCCAGCCACCGACTTCGCTGTTCCAGCAACTCGACTCGCTGGATCTAGACTCAAACCCCATCGGCGAGTGGTCGGAAGTTCTCAAACTGGCTGCTTTGCCTAGGTGAGCAGGCTTAGTGTACTCGAACTCCTTGCGAATGATCAATTCTGGTCGAAGCGCCCTAAAGCCCAAATAACTACTCGAACTCCTTGCTTGTGTCGTGAGACCAGTCAGCGCACATATTGCGATATAATCTGGCTAGTCTTATCCTGAATTCCAGGTCTGGGGCGGATTAAGATACCTCCAGGTCCTCGTTCGGGATCCCGCCGGGTCTATTGCGGGTCGGGGTCCATCCAGATCCGCGGCGGGTCGGGATTCCTGCAGGTTTTCGGCGGGTCGGGATCCCGTGAAGGTCTGGATTGTCTCCGGTGTCGGTTATCATGCTGCGGATGGCGATCGTGACTGCTGTCTCTGCGCCAGGCTGCGAGAACTGGGGCTGGCCAACACGGGACTGAGTCGGATAGAGGTGCCTGAAGACGCCAGCAACGTGTTCCCCTGCCTGACCAGCATGATGCTGGACGGCAACAAGATCGACGAGGTACTGCTGCTGCCGGGACCGGCCTCATCGATGCTGTAGCACAAGCTGTCGCCGATCCATGAGTCCTTGCCCAGCCAGTCGGTGATTCGGTCAGACCATGTGCCCGCTATTTGTGTTACTGGTGTTTGAAAATGTAATACGAAATTCGCTGTCAGTCCCTTCTCACTGCTCAGTCAATATCGTCTCCCAAATACATGTGAAATTTCGGCTTCATGGAAATACCTTTCAGCCACGAATACATTGGATCCGTCATGGACACCGCCAATGCATTAACAAATTTGATATAAACTAACAGCTGCATTTTTGTACGAGTAGCGCAAGCGCACATCTACTTTGTTTACATCAACATGGCTGGCGGAAGTGGTGGCTTCCACAATGCATGAAAGGATCAGTAGGTTGTCGGACGGCCATTTTCCGGCTGTTACAACTGGACGGTTTCTCTTTGATCTGTACTTCCGAGTTTAATCTCGTACGAGCATGGATATGATGGGTAGATATTCATCTGACACATGGTGCTTCTCACATAATTGTATTTGCAGTCCTGGTGCATTTTGACCTTGTTAATGTCCACGCTCATAGCATGTACTGCGTATTCGCTATCAACGTGGCTGTTGTATCAATGTCCTGTTGCATCTGTGCCCCTGGTGCCGTAAACTGGAGTGTGGTGTTGCTGTGTTTATGCTTTGCGGTAACATAGGCGGTGGAGTGTGATGTTGCTCCGTGTATGCCCTCGGGGGCGGTATGCATAGACACACCATTAACCGGCGCCGGCACCCCGCTACTGGTAAGTGAATGTGGTATGGTGCTGTTGTGTCTACATACCTGGTACACACCGCCGTCTGACTGTGACGTGTTGCTGTGTCTGTGTCCTCGGGGACGGACAGTGGAGTGTGGTGTTGTTGTGTCTGTGCTCTCGGTGACAGACAATGGAGTGTGGTGTTGCTGTGTCTGTGTTCTCGGGGACGGACAGTGGAGTGTGGTGTTGTGTCTGTGTTCTCGGTGACGGACAGTGGAGTGTGGTGTTGCTGTGTATGTGTCTGTGTCCTTGGCGACAGACGGTGGTGTGTGGTGTTGCTGTCTATATGCCCTTAGTGACAGTCAGTGGAGTGCAGTGTTGCTGTGTCTGTGACCTCGGGGACGGACAGTGGAGTGCAGTGTTGATGTGTCTACACTCCACCGGTGACGTCCTCCTGACCTTGTACAGTGGAGCTCAGTGTCGGCCCTGGCGCGGCTGGTCAGTCTGGCAGACATCACGCTGCGGCACAACCCACTGTCCGCATCTGAGCGACCCGATACCATCCGGGAACTCATCATCGCCAAAATGTTCCGCCTCAAGGTGAACGCATCTCCCATGTTGGTGTGTGTGGGCGTAGTTTGGATTTTTGGGCTCGTCAGCTGCTTCGGATATATTGCGTCCATGACTAATGGGTTGGAAGTACTTCTTCAGGAAATGAAACCGAAACGTTTACGAAAGCGACGGCGGAGAATGCGAGTAAAATACAGAGCCAATTAAGGCAATACGAAGCAATGGAAATGATGCAAGGTAGATTGGAGACCAGTCATTCAGTTTAAACCGTGTCATTTGTGTTAAAAAAACAATCAAATACGCCTTAAATGCACAGTTTAGTGGTACACCGGCGCGACGGGAAGCTAACCTAACCTATGCCCACCCCGCGAACCGCCGAACCAACCACGTGGCGAGTAGACGGCTGGCCAGAAAACACGAAGGCCCAGGTCCAGACTGGTGGGAGGGGGGGGATCGTAATCATGCTGGGGATTCAGTAGCGTGTTAATCTGGGAAGCCGTAGCCTAGTCGTGCCGCCAGCCCCGTCCCTGTTTCCGCTCTCATCCCGTCCGCCGTCTCCGTCCCGCCACATCCGGCTGGTCCTCGCGTTCTCCCCGTACTGCCCTAGGTTGCCACACGCTTTGCCAGTGCCCCGATGCCACACGTGCTGTGACATGTCCGCGGCCGGGCGTGGGGCGGCCGCCGTTCGCCGGCTGATGCTAGGTGTGCCGGTGGTGGCCAGGTGCTGAACCGGACCGAGGTGACGCGCGAGGAGCGCCGCTGGGCCGAGCTGGACTACCTGCGCCGGTTCGGCGCCGCCTGGCGGCAGGCCGGCGGCCGACTACCGCAGCAGGAACGTGACGACACCTGGCGACAGTTCGTAGAGGCGCACCCCAGATACACGCAGCTCTGCGACGGTGGGTACGCCTCGGTGTGAGGTGCCGGTCTGTGGTGGTGTGTACCTCAGTGTGAGGTGCCGGTCTGTGGTGGTGTGTTCCTCAGTGTGAGGTGCCGGTCTGTGGTGGTGTGTACCTCAGTGTGGAGTGCCGGTCTGTAGTGGTGTGTACCTCAGTGTGGGGTGCCGGTCTGTGGTGGTGTGTACCTCAGTGTGGGGTGCCGGTCTGTGGTGGTGTGTTCCTCAGTGTGGGGTGCCGGTCTGTGGTGGTGTGTACCTCGGTGTGGGGTGCCGGTCTGTGGTGGTGTGTACCTCAGTGTGGGGTGCCGGTCTGTGGTGGTGTGTATCTCAGTGTGGGGTGCCGGTCTGTGGTGGTGTGTACCTCAGTGTGGGGTGCCGGTCTGTGGTGGTGTGTACCTCAGTGTGGGGTGCCGGTCTGTAGTGGTGTGTACCTCAGTGTGAGGTGCCGGTCTGTGGTGATGTGTACCCCAGTGTGGGGTGCCGGTCTGTGGTGGTGTGTACCTCAATGTGGGGTGCCGGTCTGTGGTGGTGTGTACCTCAGTGTGGGGTGCCGGTCTGTGGTGGTGTGGGGTGGCGGTCTGTAGTGGTGTGCATCCCAGTGTGGGGTGCCGGTCTGTGGTGGTGTGTACCTCAGTGTGGGGTGGCGGTCTGTAGTGGTGTGTATCCCAGTGTGGGGTGCCGGTCTGTGGTGGTGTGTACCTCAGTGTGGGGTGCCGGTCTGTAGTGGTGTGTACCTAGGTGTGGGGTGCCCGTCTGTGGTGATGTGTACCTCAGTGTGAGGTGCCGGTCTGTGATGGTGTGTACCTCAGTGTGGGGTGCCGGTCTGTGGTGGTGTGTACCTCAGTGTGAGGTGGCGGTCTGTAGTGGTGTGTACCTCGGTGTGGGGTGTCGGTCTGTAGTGGTGTGTACCTCGGTGTGGGGTGCCGGTCTGTAGTGGTGTGTATCCCAGTGTGGGGTGGCGGTCTGTGGTGGTGTGTACCCCAGTGTGGGGTGCCGGTCTGTGGTGGTGTGTACCTCGGTGTGGGGTGCCGGTCTGTAGTGGTGTGTACCTCAGTGTGGGGTGGCGGTCTGTGGTGGTGTGTATCCCAGTGTGGGGTGGCGGTCTGTGGTGGTGTGTACCTCAGTGTGGGGTGCCGGTCTGTGGTGGTGTGTACCTCAGTGTGGGGTGGCGGTCTGTGGTGGTGTGTACCCCAGTGTGGGGTGGCGGTCTGTGGTGGTGTGTACCTCAGTGTGGGGTGCCGGTATTTGGTGGTGTGTACCTCAGTGTGGGGTGGCGGTCTGTAGTGGTGTGTACCTCAGTGTGGGGTGGCGGTCTGTGGTGGTGTGTATCCCAGTGTGGGGTGGCGGTCTGTGGTGGTGTGTACCTCAGTGTGGGGTGGCGGTCTGTGGTGGTGTGTATCCCAGTGTGGGGTGGCGGTCTGTGGTGGTGTGTATCCCAGTGTGGGGTGCCGGTCTGTGGTGATGTGTACCTCGGTGTGGGGTGCCGGTCTGTAGTGGTGTGTACCTCAGTGTGGGGTGGCGGTCTGTGGTGGTGTGTATCCCAGTGTGGGGTGGCGGTCTGTGGTGGTGTGTACCTCAGTGTGGGGTGGCGGTCTGTGGTGGTGTGTATCCCAGTGTGGGGTGGCGGTCTGTGGTGGTGTGTTCCTCAGTGTGGGGTGCCGGTCTGTGGTGGTGTGTACCTCAGTGTGGGGTGCCGGTCTGTGGTTGTGTGTACCTCAGTGTGGGGTGGCGGTCTGTGGTGGTGTGTATCCCAGTGTGGGGTGCCGGTATGTGGTGGTGTGTACCGTCGGTGTGTGAGTGGTGTGTACCTCATGTGGTTGGGTGCCGGTCTGTGGTGGTGTGTACCTCAGTGTGAGGTGCCGGTCTGTGGTGGTGTGTACCTCAGTGTGGGGTGCCGGTCTGTGGTGGTGTGTACCTCAGTGTGGGGTGCCGGTCTGTGGTGGTGTGTACCTCAGTGTGGGGTGCCGGTCTGTGGTGATGTGTTCGTCAGTGTGAGGTGCCGGTCTGTGGTGGTGTGTACTCAGTGTGGGGTGCCGGTCTGTGGTGGTGTGTACCTCAGTGTGGGGTGCCGGTCTGTGGTGGTGTGTACCTCAGTGTGGGGTGCCGGTCTGTGGTGATGTGTTCCTCAGTGTGAGGTGCCGGTCTGTGGTGGTGTGTACCTCAGTGTGGAGTGCCGGTCTGTGGTGGTGTGTACCTTGGTGTGGGGTGCCGGTCTGTGGTGGCGTGTACCTCAGTGTGGGGTGCCGGTCTGTGGTGGTGTGTATCCCAGTGTGGGGTGGCGGTCTGTGGTGGTGTGTACCTCAGTGTGGGGTGCCGGTATTTAGTGGTGTGTACCTCAGTGTGGGGTGGCGGTCTGTAGTGGTGTGTACCTCGGTGTGGGGTGCCGGTCTGTAGTGGTGTGTACCTCGGTGTGGGGTGCCGGTCTGTGGTGGTGTGTACCTCAGTGTGGGATGCCGGTCTGTGGTGGTGTGTACCTCAGTGTTGGGTGCCGGTCTGTGGTGGTGTGTATCCCAGTGTGGGGTGCCGGTCTGTGGTGGTGTGTACCTCAATGTGGGGTGCCGGTCTGTGGTGGTGTGTACCTCAGTGTGGGGTGGCGGTCTGTGGTGGTGTGTACCTCAGTGTGGGGTGCCGGTCTGTGGTGGTGTGGGGTGGCGGTCTGTAGTGGTGTGTATCCCAGTGTGGGGTGCCGGTCTGTGGTGGTGTGTACCTCAGTGTGGGGTGGCGGTCTGTAGTGGTGTGTATCCCAGTGTGGGGTGCCGGTCTGTGGTGGTGTGTACCTCAGTGTGGGGTGCCGGTCTGTAGTGGTGTGTACCTCTGTGTTGGGTGCCGGTCTGTGGTGGTGTGTACCTAGGTGTGGGGTGCCCGTCTGTGGTGATGTGTACCTCAGTGTGGGGTGCCGGTCTGTGGTGGTGTGTATCCCAGTGTGGGGTGCCGGTCTGTGGTGGTGTGTACCTCAGTGTGGGGTGCCGGTCTGTGGTGGTGTAGGGGTGGTATTTCTTCAGCGTGGGGCGATGGTGTGTAGACGTGGGAGAGCTGGTCATCATGGCCACAGCACTTCAATTCTGGACATGCCGGGTTGGCGGAAAATCCGAAACTTGGTGGCCCACCAACCAACCAACCAACCCTGCCTTCCTTGCACTACTGAATGAATCACGGTCTTCTGGGACAATCCACACGATCATTCGCCGTGTCGAAGTTTTGAAGCACGGAACGGGAGCATCTGTGGTGGCTATGGGGCTTCAACATGTTTTCGTGTTGGCGATGTGTATCGGCAAGTTTGATCCAAACCGACAGTTTTATAAAGCAGTGATATTTGTACTGCACAAAATTGCATTGTTCCGCTAATCTATATCGACATGCTCGTATCAACGTCTGCTGCGTGGAGTATTGTGGTGAAAATGAACAGCAAATTAAGTCGCTGTCATGGAAGGATGTGTGAATCAGCTGAATTAACATGGCGACCCGTGCACCAGTCTGGGGGGCGCCGGAAGACTCTGAGCTCAAGGTGACGTCCGACACCATCAGCGCAAACATGGTCGGCGTGGAGATCCGGCGCGCAGACGTGCCCGAAGCGGCCGTCTTCAGCCGCCGCCTGCCGCTCACCATGCGACTGTCCAAGCTGAAGGTGCTCGTCAACAAGCTGTACGGTGGGGACGTGATTCGGCTCACACTCAGCTACTGCAGTGAGCAGGTGGGCGCGGCGCGGTGCTGGTGTAGTGGCAATGCTCTCTCACCGGTCGGCGAGCCCACAGCCAACCAAATTACTGACTGAGCTCGGCGCACTGGTAGTAGTGACGCGCCTGAGTGGAGTTGTTGCGTGCCAGTTACCCTGTGGTTCTGAACTGCACCTGTGGGACGGGCTGTGGTTCTGTGCTGCACCTGTGGGACGGGCTGTGGTTCTGGGCTGCACCTGTGGTACGGGCTGTGGTTCTGGGCTGCGTCTGTGGGACGGGCTGTTCAGCGGTTTAACCGGAGGGGATTGGATCCACTCGAACACTGACGCCTTTTCGGGACCCTGGCTGTGTTGGGGACTTGCCTGCTGCTGTCTGTGTTGTGCCGTGTTCCTGGCAGGATGGTCGGACATTCGCGTCTCTGCTACCGCCGGTCGGTGGCCGTTGCGATGCGTGCTGGCCTCGATATGCAGCCACCGCGATTGTGACGCACCGGGCCCTGTTGGGCACCCCACTCACGGCGCACCGACTCCTCCACAGAGGCCAGACTGGGAGATCGAAATGGACCGTGAGCGCGACTTGCGGTTCTTTGGCGTGGATGAGGGCAACCAGGTGATAGCGCGATACAGGTAGCGCTCGGGCCGACGCCCACCGGAGGAGCTACTTGCATACAATCGACCGATAAAACTCGCTCGGACGCCTTCAGCTAGTAAATTATTGCCGTGATCGTGTGGGTGGCGGTGGCCTTAGTCTGCTGCGACCAGGCGAGGTGTAGCCTTATCTGCCGCGGCCAGGCGATGTTTAGCCCCATCTGCCGCGGCCAGGCGAGGTGTAGCCTTATCTGCTGCGGCCAGGCGAGGTGTAGCCTTGTCTGCTGCGGCCAGGCGAGGTGTAGCCTTGCCTGCGGACTTGTGTTGACAGCACCAAGCCGACCGTTCAGAGTGACGACGGCGCACATTCCCCATGTATCCGCAGACGTGACGTGTGATATGACGTGACGCGGCGGTGGCGGCCGCCGTAGCCCCGCCTCCTCCCTGGCGCGGGTGTCGCGCGGCCGCCCCACAATCGGCGTGGAGTGCGACGCGTCTCGTACCCCATCGGCCTCGGCCCGCGCGCACCAGATTGGCCAGTATGACGTGGCGTCCTGTGGCGGCGACACCGCGATGGTACACGCCAGTCTCACTGAGGTGTAGACCAGCACAGCTCGGGTACACACCTGCACTGCTGAGTATACGGTCCAGCTCCTGGTACGGCGTTCCCGTCACGGTCACCATGTATGGATGAATGAAATTCGCGGCACATCTCCGTCGGGCAGTGATTTCTTCTCGTAGTGTGCGCTCTGCCAGCTTGTCATGCCTCTGGAGGCCAGTGATTGCGTCGAATGGTAGTGCTGATCAATACTTGGCATGTATAAATTATAGAAGTGTATTTATAATACATGTTCATAACCCGCATAGTGCACCTGATGACAACGCTTAGGACGGAATACACTTGAATGGATGTTGCGGATCTCCTTGCAAGTCACTTCACAGCTGCCTGGTAATGTTCCCAACGTACGCACAACACATTACCACGTTACCAATATGCGCATCAAATGTAAACATCGCAGCCCATCCCAGTACAAAAGCAATGTCAACCATCTGGTAGAACGCGAAGCAGACCTTCGTGGGAATGTGTCGCAATATCTGCGTGTCCGCACGTTCCCAACACCGGGATTAACCTCCAATCACACCTGTCTTGAGTATTGTGTCTCGGTGCAAGACCATTTCCGCACAAAAAAACTTGGCAAAGTTGAGGGCATTCCAGCACGTATCACTGGCCGCCTCGTCAATCCTACCTGCCGTAGACCAGTTCGCCCTTGTGCGCACATAATAACCTGCGGCCTTGCCTGCGTAAATTGGCGACAGACGCATTACACAAGTCTTTCGCCCGTCTGCGAAAGCATACCCCAAGGGTCTATAGGAAGTCCTGACAACAATAACAACATGTAAAACTCACAAAACATATTTGGCACACAACGATAATCTGCTAAAGGACAACCGGCGTGGGTACACGATCCACCAAAAACAGGTTTGCCAATGACTGCCGAGGTCATGACAGAGCAAAACAGGCAAGACACAAGACTGTCTAAGAAGGCGGTGGACTGAAGCCCATCTCCCAAACAAGCGCCCGGGAATTACTGCGAAGTGTGTCCATGTGGGGGAGGGGGTGTTCTGTGGTGTGTCGTACGAAACCAAGCGCCGATGCTGGTACATGAGATGCCGAGGGGCCTAACTCAATGGGAGGGGGGGGCACGCCTAGCGAATAGGACGGGTGCACTGCAGGAACCGAGGCACCAATTTCCGGGGAGGAGTCGAAGCTGGTGGCTGGCGGGGACAGTCGGCTGGTGACACGACCAATCAGTGCTCGTGCCGGCTGGACTACACGTGGCAGACCGGAGTCGCGTCAACTGGAGTTACTAACTACATACGTGGCAAGTGTGAGCAAGATTGTGGCGCAGTGTTTGGCGGACACCTGGCTGGGAGCCGACTCGGGGCTGTGTGGCCGGGGGAGCGACACCTGGCTGGGAGCCGACTCGGGGCTGTGTGGCCGGAGGAGCGGCACCTGGCTGGGAGCCGACTCGGGGCTGTGTGGCCGGAGGAGCGACACCTGGCTGGGAGCCGACTCGGGGCTGTGTGGCCGGAGGAGCGGCACCTGGCTGGGAGCCGACTCGGGGCTGTGTGGCCGGAGGAGCGGCACCTGGCTGGGAGCCGACTCGGGGCTGTGTGGCCGGGGGAGCGACACCTGGCTGGGAGCCGACTCGGGGCTGTGTGGCCGGAGGAGCGACACCTGGCTGGGAGCCGACTCGGGGCTGTGTGGCCGGAGGAGCGACACCTGGCTGGGAGCCGACTCGGGGCTGTGTGGCCGGAGGAGCGGCACCTGGCTGGGAGCCGACTCGGGGCTGTGTGGCCGGAGGAGTGACACCTGGCTGGGAGCCGACTCGGGGCCGGAGGAGCGACACCTGGCTGGGAGCCGACTCGGGGCTGTGTGGCCGGAGGAGCGGCACCTGGCTGGGAGCCGACTCGGGGCTGTGTGGCCGGAGGAGTGACACCTGGCTGGGAGCCGACTCGGGGCTGTGTGGCCGGGGAGCGGCACCTGGCTAGGAGCCGACTCGGGGCTGTGTGGCCGGAGGAGTGACACCTGGCTGGGAGCCGACTCGGGGCTGTGTGGCCGGAGGAGCGGCACCTGGCTGGGAGCCGACTCGGGGCTGTGTGGCCGGGGAGCGACACCTGGCTGGGAGCCGACTCGGGGCTGTGTGGCCGGGGGAGCGGCACCTGGCTGGGAGCCGACTCGGGGCTGTGTGGCCGGGGGAGCGACACCTGGCTGGGAGCCGACTCTGGGCTGTGTGGCCGGAGGAGCGGCACCTGGCTGGGAGCCGACTCGGGGCTGTGTGGCCGGAGGAGCGACACCTGGCTGGGAGCCGACTCGGGGCTGTGTGGCCGGAGGAGCGGCACCTGGCTGGGAGCCGACTCGGGGCTGTGTGGCCGGGGGAGCGACACCTGGCTGGGAGACGACTCGGGGCCGGAGGAGCGGCACCTGGCTGGGGCCGACTCCGGGGCTGTGTGGCCGGGGAGCGACACCTGGCTGGGAGACGACTCGGGGCCGGAGGAGCGGCACCTGGCTGGGAGCCGACTCGGGGCTGTGTGGCCGGGGGAGCGACACCTAGCTGGGAGCCGACTCGGGGCTGTGTGGCCGGAGGATAGACACCTGGCTGGGAGCCGACTCGGGGCTGTGTGGCCGGAGGAGTGACACCTGGCTGGGAGCCGACTCGGGGCTGTGTGGCCGGAGGAGCGACACCTGGCTGGGAGCCGACTCGGGGCTGTGTGGCCGGGGGAGCGACACCTGGCTGGGAGCCGACTCGGGGCTGTGTGGCCGGAGGAGCGACACCTGGCTGGGAGCCGACTCGGGGCTGTGTGGCCGGAGGTGCGACACCTGGCGGCCGTCCGAGGCCACAAGTCGGTGCCGGCTAGCAGAAGGCGGAGTCCAGTAGGCACTTGCCGCGGAACCAGAGGTGCATCAGCTGGTTGGAGGCGGTCATATTCTGTAGACCGTGTGGTCCGGCCTTGGCCTGCTCGCGAGTCTGAAACAACATACAACAGCAGGAACGGACGCGCTACCGGCTGGTGCATTCTACAACGAATTGGCATATAAAAAGTGTAGTTTATCCTATATTTGGACTAAATCTTGGTGGCGCCGAGATTCCTTCGGCTGAATTCACCCACATACAATTTTACACGGATGGCATCATAGCCCGCGGTATTTTTAGCAAGCTACCCCACTCAATACTTTGAATACGGTAGATACGTTCTCTAAGTGGTCGGATACATGCAAAGGATGTCTTCTACTTGTAACGATTAAAATGCATCACTGGAGATATTTTCCTCAGACCATGTAGTTGAGCAAAGGTCCCGTAAATTGATGGAATGTGGACCGTGCAGGACAATAAACTAAACAATTTTGTTTCTAACCCAAGGAACAATATGCCACCTTCATTTTCTGCGAATAAAACATGCCATTCGTCTTATACATGAGGATTGGAGGATAGCTTAAAAGTAATCGAAATAACTATTTTATTGTTGGTTTGCACCACTTGTACGTATCGATTTGTACGCTTCGGTTCTTCAATTAAACTAAATCATGAGCTGCGTTCACATTACATTCCCACGACGAGCGGACTCGTGCTCCCTGTGGCGACCCAGTCGCCAGTGTTCCCCTCCGTCCTTACGGTACCCTCCGGCAAGACCATGGCGACCGACCGGGTCACATTCAGAGGCGATATCAGGCGGGCGGGAGACGGTACAACATAGCCTGTCGGACCTGGGCTTGAACATGCTTCACCTGAACCCACGTATCACGGAATTGTGCAGCAATGTCTACATGAGAGCCAAATGTCTTACGCTGGTGGCTGGCACCGTCTCGTTGACGTTACATTTGGATTTGTTTATTCGTGGTGAAAAATCATGAATCAGGAAGATTTTATCCTACGTATCGGAGTAGATTGAAATGCCTCGCGGTGATGAGCGCGAAAATGTATTTCATGACCTGATTTCCAGGTATTGCTTTAGCATTAGACGGTGATTGTTTTGCATTGTTTCGGTATATAGCTCCGGCAAGTTAAACATAATTGAAAAGATTACCTTCCAGTTTCAAACGGAACGATTACAACTATTACTGTAGCTGGATGGGTAACTCTTAGAAAACAAATAATTTAAAATCATATCTATTCGTATTTTCACCATGTCTAACCACACCCGGCATGGAACCTCTTGTTGCTGGCACAATTTACGTTGTATATTTATTGGCAATGTCTGCAACTAAATGTCATACAGGGTTAGGCTAACTCAACTCATTATGTGTCGGGTAACATCCTGAAGAAGATGAGAAGATGACACTGAAGGATCTACTGTGACAGGTAACCGCGTGCAACAGGGGCACCTATATACGTCCGCCCTACGACGTACATGAGACTATATACGTCCGTCCACCAGTTCACTCCTTGTCGAAATGTAACAGTACGTCCGCCTGTCCGCAACAGCAACTGTTGTACACAGCAGGATGTACACAGCAGCACACTATGGCAGGATCCGATGCTGGGCAGTAGGCAGCGTTTCGCAATAGGTACACCTACTGTGGCGGCCGGCAGGATGCGTCTGGTGAGGTGTCTGTTGAGGTGTTCCAGCAGCGCCTGCCGCAGCACCGTCTTCTGCGGCTTGGACAGGCATGGCAGGCACACCCGGCAGATGCCGGAGCAGGAGCCCTGCCGCACAGTACCGCAAGAGGCCGGTCAGTCCCGGGTAACCAGTCCAGCGCAACACCGCCCGACACCAGTCAGCACGGCTCTCAGCAGTGTTGAAATAATGATTTCACGTTAGGCGTGAGATGTCGAAACGATTACAGCACGATGTCTGAATCACCATGGAAATAATGTTATTAAAACATTTGGTTAAGTCCTGCAAACCCAGTTTTGAGACATACCACTGTTACATACCACTGATATTTGAGACATACCACGTACATACCACTGTTCCCGCTTTGCGTGTTTTGAGACGTACTTAATTTGGGGACACCGATATCAATGATAACGACACAAACACCCATGCTATAAGCTGGCATTGGATAACATAGCACATCATAGGTAATCCCTTTACCTGGAATTGCGCTACCGGATGTTCGGTATCACGATGCATCTTTGTAAAGGATGTCGATTCATTGTTCAGTAAGTGGTATATTCCACCCTATTTGACAAATAATTCCCCACTGCCGCCCGACACCAGTCAGTCCGGGGTAACCGGCCGACGGTACTGCACACAGAGGTGCCCACGCAGATGGCGCAGGGTCCGACACCACACTCACCAGACAGGCGGACGAGCCGCACTCCAGTCCGAACACGGCCAAGTCCCTGTCGGCCGCCTGCATCTCCGCCACTGGGCCGGTCCTGAAACCGGGCCGCGCCACCGCCGTCAACATACCGCACCTCCGCCACCGAGCCGCGTCACCGCCGTCAACATACCGCACCTCCGCCACCGAGCCGCGCCACCACCGTCAACATACCGCACCTCCGCCACCGAGCCGCGCCACCACCGTCAACATACCGCACCTCCGCCACCGAGCCGCGTCACCGCCGTCAACATACCGCACCTCCACCACCGAGCCGCGTCACCAGTCAACATACCGCACCTCCGCCACCGAGCCGCGCCACCACAGTCAACATACCGCACCTCCGCCACCGAGCCGCGCCACCACCGTCAACATACCGCACCTCCGCCACCGAGCCGCGCCACCACCGTCAACATACCGCACCTCCGCCACCGAGCCGCGCCACCACCGTCAACATACCGCACCTCCGCCACCGAGCCGCGTCACCGCCGTCAACATACCGCACCTCCACCACCGAGCCGCGTCACCAGTCAACATACCGCACCTCCGCCACCGAGCCGCGCCACCACAGTCAACATACCGCACCTCCGCCACCGAGCCGCGCCACCACCGTCAACATACCGCACCTCTGCCACCGAGCCGCGTCACCACAGTCAACATACCGCACCTCCGCCACCGAGCCGCGTCACCACAGTCAACATACCGCACCTCCACCACCGAGCCGCGTCACCACAGTCAACATACCGCACCTCCGCCACCGAGCCGCGTCACCACAGTCAACATACCGCACCTCCGCCACCGAGCCGCGCCACCACCGTCAACATACCGCACCTCCGCCACCGAGCCGCGTCACTACAGTCAACATACCGCACCTCCGCCACCGAGCCGCGCCACCACCGTCAACATACCGCACCTCCGCCACCGAGCCGCGTCACCACATTCAACATACCGCACCTCCGCCACCGAGCCGCGTCACTACAGTCAACATACCGCACCTCCACCACCGAGCCGCGCCACCACCGTCAACATACCGCACCTCCGCCACCGAGCCGCGTCACCACAGTCAACATACCGCACCTCCGCCACCGGACCGGCCTGGAAACTGCGCCGCACACGTCAACGCCCTGCACCTCCATCGGTGGGGCAGTATGAAACTGTGCAACAACTGTCAGCGTGTGGCAGTACAGTGTGGTGGTGGGACTCACGAGCTGGCTGATACACACCGCAGCTGCTCCTGCAACGGTCACTGCAGCTGCACCTGTAGCGGTCGTTGCAATTTCCGAAAACGCCCACTGTAGCTACCAGTGGCAACAGTCACCGTGAATGGCTAATGCTCGGCAACACCCACCGCAGCTGACTATCCGGTAACACTTGTGCAGCTAGTTACTATCCGATACCACTCGCTGCAGCTAAACTAATGCGACACAACACCCACTGCAGCTGACTAGTGCCCGGCACCATCTACTGTAGCTGGCTAATGCCGGGCATCATCTACTCCATCCATCCGAGGAAAACTTTAGGGGGGGAGGGGTAAAAACACCCCCACCCCCGAGTCAGCGCGGGTTAATGTTTGGTACCAGCTACTGTAACTGGCTAGTGTTTGACACCACCTACTGTAACTGGTTAGTGTTTGACACCGCCTACTGTAACTGGCTAGTGTTTGCCACCACCTACTGTAGCTGGCTACTGTCCAGCACCACCTACTGTAGCTGGCCAGTGTTTGGTACCAGTTACTGTAACTGGCTAGTGTTTGGTACCAGTTACTGTAACTGACTAGTGTCCGGCACCACCTACTGTAGCTGGCTACTGTCCGACACCACATACTGCAGCTGGATAGTGTTTGGCACCAGTTACGGTAACTGGCTAGTGCCCGGCACCACCTACTGTAGCTGGCTAGTATTTGGCGTCACCTACTGTAGCTGGCTAGTGTCCGGCACCACCTACTGTAGCTGGTTGAGATCAGAGGTGAGTCGAGATGCCGCCCCGATAAGGCACAGCAGGCTGTAGACCACCTGTTCATAGAGCATCACGTTCTGTTTGAAGTGTGCCGACGACAGGTTCGGAGACATATTGGCCTGCGGGGACAGAAAACGCATACGTTACAGAATAGCCGCTACCACAGACCACGCCTCTACCACCAATCACGCCTTCATCCCAGACCACACCTCCCTCACAAACCACGCCTCTGTCACAGGTCCCGCCTTCATCCCAGACCACACCTCCCTCACTAACCACGCCTCTGTCATAAGTAACGCCTTCATCCCAGACCACACCTCCCTCACAAACCACGCCTCTGTCACAGGTCCCGCCTTCATCCCAGACCACACCTCCCTCACTAACCACGCCTCTGTCATAAGTAACGCCTTCATCCCAGACCACACCTCCCTCACAAAACACGCCTCCATCGCAAGTAATACCACTATCTTAGACTTAAGCGCACATGAACTGCTGGTGGTTATCTATCGCAATATCCCTACCATATACCGCGCGTGCGTCAGCACAAACCGACAGGAACAAGTCCACCGCAAAGCAGGTCGTCAGCCCGCCACTGGCCTTGAACACAGTTGGCGGATGCACCTCCCCAGGTGCCACCGGGCGCGTCTGGCACGCGGCCGACGAGCGGCGGCGCGGCTCACCTCCATCAGGTACACGTCCAGCCGGTCGTCCACCACGAAGTCGAACCGCACCAGCTCGAAGAACTGTCGCGCGCTGCGCCGGAACCGCTGGGCGGAGCGAAGCATGGCCGCCTCCTTCACCCAGTACACGGAGCGGATCGACTCTTCGATTTGGCGCCACATCTTCTGCGGCTGCCTGCCTGCGCCCGACCGGTGTGGTCACCGCACGGCGTCCGTCAGCCGACCCGCGCCCAGCGCCGTGCTACAGCCGGTGAGCGTCTTTACCAGATGCCTGCTCATTCTCATACTCCGTTCCTTCACCCGTCATACCATGCCACCTTCACGCGTGATATTACTTGACATGTCGCACTAAGGAGAAAATAAATACGATTTTAGTAGCGCTACCAACCGTTTAAGTTTAGCTGTGTATCAAACCTCACGGTGCGCATTAACCCACAGGTTTACGGCCTGGACGCGAGGAGGTCGGACAAACAGGTTGGGCACGAGACAAGAGTACTTGGCTCCCTCGCGATGTGCATTCGACTAGCACTGCCACTCAGTTCAAGTTCTCATGCCGACTGGTCCCCTGATTGATGCAGGAAATCGAACAGGCAGCGGTCTGCACACCCGGACACTTACATCTGGGATCCAACACGATAGCCACCATGCAGTCGTACCCTCCACATCCAGACGGTACATTGCTACCGGGGTGAGGACAGCAGCCGTGAAAATACTCCACCGTACCTGACACCGTCCAAACCCACCCGCACACTTTCAAAATATAAAACGCATGTGGTGTCACACATTCCACTCCGCTGCTCCAGCTTTTCAACCAAATTACGACCAACGCGGTGGGGCGCGTGCATACTGTATCCAGCTGCGCGCTACTAGGTCTAGCTGGCTAGGTATCTGACAGCAATGATGTGAGATCAGTGATGCAAAATGTGTGGCGCACAACGCCATACAATTCGATACATGGTTATCAGGTACGAGGCGACGCACAAGTCAGTATAACATAACGCATGTTTGGCCATAGGCGTATTCGTCAGCCCAAACTGTAACCTGATGCACATTCTCTAGATCTGTTTAAACGAATGGCTCTACTCCAAAACACTGACCCAGGAAAACATTCAGGGATGAAACTATTTTTTTCATAGGAAAATCGCCAGGTCACCAGCGCAGTCCCACCCAGGTCAAGCTTTCCCAGCTCCCTGATATCCGCTTTCCCAGAGCTGATACCTCGCATTACTGCCATGCTGTTTTCTGGCGAGCTGTGATTAACGTATTCGCGATGGAAAGTGGCAATTTACAAGTTTCGGAAGAGAGCAAAATTATTGTACACAACACCATCTAACCATGCTGCTCAAATCCCACCACAGAGCCGTGCCGTCTCACCCTGTGACTGGAGGAAGGCGTTGAGCGACTCGCGGTGGCCCAGCTTGAGCGTGGTGTGGTAGTGCGCCAGAGAAGGCACCTTCCACACGGGCAGGTAGCTGTCGCCCACCACGTACTTGTCCAGCACAGTCCGATCGAACGGGTGGTACTTCTCCGAGCAGAACCTGCCACCCACACAGGCGAGGTGACAACGTACCGCGGTGGCGACGATCCGACAACACGGAAGAGCTAGCCCCCCAGTGCACCACGTGCCCATATAATGGTACTTCTTTTAAGGTCATGTAAAATGAATGAGAGGGGAGGGATGCATCAAGAAGCCCTAGACTCCCACCGACTTATATTGGTTGTCCGTGTGGCTAAATTCATCTTCAATTACTCGCTTCCACCTTCAGATGCCAATGAACAGGTCATATTTTTATCCTCAAAAGGGAAATGAAATGCAACATGAATGCATAAAGTGTACATACAAATGAACCACCCTAAATTAAGTATGGTTACTGGTTAACAACACTACAGTCCTGAAAGAAGGAAGCAAACACCAGGTGCATTTTACACCTATCAGTATAAAGCGCAATTAGGGGCGCTGAACAGGCAAAGGAAAAAGTGGGGCTCCTATGCTGCGGAAAACCCGTCAACCAGACGCAACTGCGCCCTCTCGCCAGCCCGTGAACCAGTCGCAACTGCTCCCTCTCACCAGCCCGTGGACCAGTCGCAACTGCGCCCTCTCGCCAGCCCGTGGACCAGTCACAACTGCGCCCTCTCGCCAGCCCGTGAACCAGTCGCAACTGCGCCCTCTCGCCAGCCCGTAGACCAGTCGCAACTGCGCCCTCTCGCCAGCCCGTGGACCAGTCACAACTGCGCCCTCTCGCCAGCCCGTGGACCAGTCGCAACTGCGCCCTCTCACCAGCCCGTGGACCAGTCGCAACTGCGCCCTCTCGCCAGCCCGTAGACCAGTCGCAACTGCGCCCTCTCGCCAGCCCGTGGACCAGTCACAACTGCGCCCTCTCGCCAGCCCGTGGACCAGTCGCAACTGCGCCCTCTCACCAGCCCGTGGACCAGTCGCAACTGCGCGTATTCTTCGCGGAAGATGGTTGCCACGTAAGGCAGCAGACTCTAGTGGACTGTGAATACCCATCGTGACACAGCACAGTCACTACTATCCGGCAAATCTACCAGCCAAGTATTTCGCGCCCAGATCTCCGTTCATAACACATGTCAAAAGGTCAGGTAGGTGCGAAATAACCTGAATGGTAGCATGGCCGGCTCATATACACGTGCTATGACCTACCTTACGCAACAAGTTCGTTAGGAGTAAAAACAAAACTACCCAGAGCCCGCAGTAAAGAAATCACTCCAGCAGGAAAAGCTGGAAAGACGCCAAAACGACAGGTAATTGGGCGTCGAAGAAAAACTAACCGTGTTCAGTAGCGCCAGATCAGTGATCATCGCCCTCTGCAAAGCAGCAACACCCATGCAGTTGATCTGCACAGAGTAAAGCATGACCCCCCCCCCCCATAGCCGTACCGGCCTGAGCAGCACGCCACCCCAGCTGCCCGCACCTGATCAGCACGTCGCCCCAGTAGACGTAGACGCGCAGCGGGTCCAGCGACGTCATCACGGTGTACACGCCGATGTCGAACTTGTGTCCGTCCACCAGCAGAGGGTTGGCGATGTACTCTTGGAAGAAGGTGGCGTTCGACTCGAGGTCGGCCTCGCTCAGACTCGCGATCTTGATGTCGCGGTGGGTGTTGGACTTCTTCACGAACAGCACGTCGGGGTTGGCTTCCGCCTGTGGCACGTGGCAGCACGTGCGTCCACACAGGGAACACAACCGAGGCCACCAGCTCCCACTCATGGAGGCACGGGGGCGGGGAAGGGGCGGGTGTGGCATGGAGTGTCAAGCCTCCCGTCATCAGTCCAGCCGGCTGGGGACGGGGAAAACGCTTCCAATGACAGCGGGACAGAGCCAATCAGGAGGCGATTAGGAGAATACTCTGCCTGCTGACGTCGCTAAACATGGACAGCGTGTCCACATCAACGAAACATGACTGGCCCGCAACCTTGGAAGTCAACTTTTAACGAACTTCGCGTGTTGACATTAAGAAATAAGTCACGCTCATGAGTGGTGGCAATGGCGAGGTAAGGGCAGCGTCCAGGCAGAACAAAATTATTCATGGAATAACTCGGCTACAACTTCACAAATTTCGAAAAACAAATTGCGTGCAGGCCAATGTCGTTTCTAGCCATCACCAAGACGCCATGCACAATGGAGATCATGCCAATGGGTTCTCGCCGGGCAACGAAACCATTTTTTAAGGAATAATCAACATCCTATTGAAAACACATGGTGGGCAGCTGTGTTAAACTTTGGGCTCAGCGCATATTTGATACGTATCGTGTCATCCGACATTGTGCAACTGTCAAATAATTAATATATCGTTCATTTCAATGCCTCATCGATTGAGAAGTCAGCACCATTTTGCTTCCCTTTGAATGAATAAATGAACGAATGACTTCATTACGGCGATCCCACAATGAGCTACGGCTATTCCTGCCTCTTGTCACGAATACAAGAGCGACGGTAAACAGGTCAAGAAAAAAAGACAAACAGATAGCATAATAACACCAGAACACGCAAAAGCTCAAAGTGAAACTACGAGGCGTTCAGACGTCAATTTGGGGCACTTGGTGATCAACTGGGCTTCAAAGGCCGCATGCCGGTCCATACGGACCTCAGAGCTGACGCAAGCATTTAGTTACTACCACGGACATGGTATCATAGGCAGAAACCGTTCTCGTGCTGTGACAACAATGGGCTGCGCAATCCGCCGGTTGGTTTGGTGACGGTTGGTTATTGGTTTTACGACACGTCGACCGTTGAGTCATATAGCGTCGCCAATCTCTCACGCCGATTGGTCGCGGGCGAAGAGTAGCGACAGGTGAGATTCGAACCCACAATCTTTCGATTGTGAGACGAGCATCTTACCCCATAGACCACTCGTCCCCGGTTTGGTGACGCATTGCGACCACTTTCAGTTCAGCTTCATTCTATGGACGTACTGGCTTACTTTGCTTTTTTGCTTTGTTGCGCTCCACTCCATTTTGCCATTGTAACAAACTAACTAGCCACTAGTTTTTTTCACTACATTCATGGTTTTACACCTAAACGTTTGCTCACATCACATTTCATCTCATTCACGTTTCACCCACGCACGTGTTCGGGTGAGGAGGAAAATCACTCCCGAAGGTTCTTCCCAACGAAAGGAAAACCGTGGCTCACAGCGGCGCGAAAATCACCTTGGCCGTAGATAATTGCCAAGCAGATAACTTGGTCGATCTCAAAGTTCATCGGACTAGACGAGGTCAAAGTCAGGTCACTGGTTCCAAACGGAGCTGCTTTTGGGACAACATTCAAAATACTCCCAAAATCCAGCTGTTCAGAAACATATAATGCTCATATACGGCTTTAATTACAATCGATCAATTAAACACAATATTATAAAAGCTATAGTGGAACAAGATCAATTAATGCGGCCAGGTCAAAAACAAAGCTATCAAATCGAAATTTTGTTCAGAACTTACCATTTGATTATCCTGGAAAAAAGGAATACACATATGACCGACTACTTCTGCTTCTGTCTTCTGCTGGTGTCCCCAGCTTAAGGTCAGTGCAAGATAAAGTCATGGAGGTATGTCCGACAACGTGTGCTGGAGTATCTGTCCCATTGGGGTTGAGTGGCATAAGGATGAAATAGTCTATAATTGAATGCATGCATTGACACCAAAATGGCGCAAAATAATACTTTTAGATCACCGGCTACATGTTACAGCAGTTTTGACCTCTGAGTTATTTAACGTCACTGACCTGAGATGACCTTGAACGGTCAATGTTGACCTTGAATTATACAATCTCAATCATGTTTATGTGTGCATTGCCCGATTTCCGCGCCCAAATTTACCCTGGAGCCCACAAACAAGCGATATGTCACCACAGAAGAAGACAGCACACGTCATATGGCAACCTAAGCTGAGCTTGGGAGGACATATACACATACAGTATTTGTCAATCATCAATATCAACATGTCAAAATGTGCAAATCTCAACAAGAAATCTATATACAAAGTAGCACATTCTCCAATAGATTTCGCGTAACAAGCAAAGAATGAGCGAGCTGCACCACAAAATCACAAATGTGGTGGCTTGGTCACACTTGACCTAGGTCACGAGCTAAAAACTTCGAAGTTCCATGCGTTATTTTCCGAAGCCACCCCTGCCCTATTCATTTTGCTGCTCTGAGTCCATTAGTTGCTGACATCTCAGTGTTAGTTTGACGAACCTTGGGCTATCTTGCGGCGCATTTGACTGCTGGGCGATAGTGCCGAAGTGTCGCGGGTGAACTCGGTAATCCCGCCGGTTGAGATTCGAACCTACCATCGTACGATTAAGAGATGAACGTCCTACCCGCTGAGCTACCGCGACCCCGACACCTCAGGGGGATTCATCTCCCAGCCCAATCGAGTTGGGATCGGCCAACCACTCAAGGGAGTGCTAGACGTCAAGCTTGGTTTACGTTCACTAACTATGGAAGGGAAGCTTTCATAGCCAATAATAGCTGACAAAATCCATAAAACAATCCTCAGTTGACGAAAAATATATGCATTCATGTCAATTTCATTAAATATAGATCAGGGACACCAATTTCCGCTAGCATTACAAATGGCGGATCATTGGTAAATGCATCGCCATCATCGCCAACAAGGTGCAGATATAGCGAGGAAACACCAACTTACGTATTCTAGCAGCTGATCTTTTTCCTTGGGCATTTTGAAGGCGGTCGGTATGTGCTTGATTCCGCTGGTGGATAGTTCCACCTTCGATGTAATGTAGCCCGACCCAGGGAAGTGGTTGACCTGAAAAACGTCATCGGTGCTCAGCTGTGGTGTTGGTGGGTGGCCGCGTCCTCATACAATCTCACCTCACACCGGGCCAGCCACCCATGGCGCGATCTCCAGCTCCGATCCAAGTCCGATGTCCTCACAATCTCACCCCACACCGGACCAGCCACACATGCCGAACACCACCCCCGATCCAAGTCCCATGTCCTCACAATCTCACCTAACACCGGACCAGCCATTCATGGCGTGATCTCCAGCTCCGATCCAAGTCCCGTGTCCTCACAATCTCACCCCACACCGGACCAGCCACCCATGGCGCGATCTCCAGCCCCGATCCAAGTCCCGTGTCCTCACAATCTCACCTCACCCCGGACCAGCCACACATGGCGTGATCTCCAGCTCCGATCCAAGTCCCGTGTCCTCACAATCTCACCCCACACCGGACCAGCCATTCATGGCGCGATCGCCAGCCCCGATCCAAGTCCCGTGTCCTCACAATCTCACCCCACACCGGACCAGCCACACATGGCGCGAACACCAGCTCCCGATCCGACGCCCGAACACGTTTCGTTATAAGCGCAATACGGAAGTAATTTACAAGCTCTGCTTAGCAATAGGATCGTGGTTCATAAATCCACCCCAGCAAGAATTAGGACTTTTTAATTGCCTAAGCCCAAGGAGTCGCAGGTTAAGGTTAGATTTATCAAACTAATGAGGAAATAACGCCCCAGCAGATCACATTACATAAATACAAATGCATAAATTGTCGGTCTATTTGAAGATTGTAGTGTGAAAGCAGGTAACCACAGTACCAGCAAATGCCACCATTAACGTGGCACCTCTGCAGCATACCAGCGCCAGTAACTTACCATCTGGTTAGCTTTGAGTGCCATCAGGGTGTCATTGTATGTTTTGAAGGGGTATGGATGTGACCAGAGCAGGTCGAAATCCTCCTCCGAGCTTCGCTGGTATCCCAGTCGGTTGAACACATTCAGCACGTGCTTCAGGTAGCCAGAGTCCACCTGGCGGACAACGGAAACAACTGGTCATGGCGACGCTGCCTACTCATGGTCTTAGCGCCGACAGTGCCACTCAAGCTGTAAGTTCAGCATGCACTTGGTGCAGGTGCATTTCAGTCATGAGCACAATAGAGCAGAACGGTCACCAACCGGCGCCGGCACGGTACTAATGAAATGCATGTTGTTGCCAACAGCATATCATGTGACTTGTATCCCTCAAATACCTCAAGCTATCTCATAGAGCATTTCCATGCACTGTCAGGTATTTAGCCTGTAACTCGTACCCCCACATGTGCATGCACATACACACACACACATCCTAGACTTACTGAAATGGGTGTGATAACTGAGCTGCACACAACAATGTTCAATTGTTCGTGAGCAAACGCCTACATAACCAACATCAGGTAGACTAAATCTGCTAAAATAAAAAAAAATGTCAGAACAAAATCTCCTGCCAAGGCTTCAATGATTCGAGCCAACCAATCTTTCCTAGACTGTCCATTCCTAGCAGCAAAAGCTACTGCCACACACCAGGCCACCTGTAATAACTGGGATATCTGGTATATGTTATATCTGGTATATGTTATATCTGGTAGACATGTGGCACGTCTAATTAACCCAGCACATTCAACTCTCTAGGTTTGCCTGAGTTCAGCAGAGCTCATGTTCACACTATGCTCCACAGTCCCACTTACGCCAACCATTTCCCTCTCGCTTCGTTGAATACACCGCAAACAGCAATGTATCAGGGGGCAGGTGTATGCCGGCCAGCCCACTATTCATCTGCAGAGCGTTATGCCAGTTGGATAAGCATTGTGACCACTATCAGCAACAAACACTATCGGGTCCGCGGTCAGCGTGACAAATGACCAGACCACCACACCGAGGCAGTCCGGTGACAGCCGACGGCCGGCCACCACTCACGTCGTCGCCGGCCACCACTCACGTTGTCGCCGGCCACCACTCACGTCGTCGCCGGCCACCACTCACGTCGTCGCCGGCCACCACTCACGTCGTCGCCGGCCACCACTCACGTTGCTGCCGGCCACCCAGAGGCGCGGTGGCCGGCCGGCGGTCTCCAGCCGGCCGCCGTCGGTGGGCGGGTACCGGCTCTCCTGCTGCATGCGGTGCAGCTCGCTGACGACGGCCGCCACCAGCACGGCGCCCACCAGCAGCACGCAGCCGCACACGTACGCCACCGGCGCGTGCCGGTCCCAGCCAGCCACCGGCCACTGCTGCAGCGGCCCGCCATCAGACGGTTATCGGACGGTCACCAGAGGGTCACAAGACGGTCACCAGATGGTCACCACTTGGTCACCAGAGGTCATCAGTGGGTCATCAGACGGTCAACAGAGGGTCACAAGACGGTCACCAGATGGTCACCACTTGGTCACCAGGTCATCAGTGGGTCATCAGACGGTCAACAGATGGTCACAAGACGGTCACCAGATGGTCACCACTTGGTCACCAAAGGTCATCAGTGGGTCATCAGACGGTCAACAGATGGTCACAAGACGGTCACCAGATGGTCACCACTTGGTCACCAGAGGTCATCAGTGGGTCATCAGACGGTCACCAGAGGGTCACAAGACGGTCACCAGATGGTCACCACTTGGTCACCAAAGGTCATCAGTGGGTCATCAGACGGTCAACAGATGGTCATCATATTGTCACCGGCGGGTCATCAGAAGTCATCAGAGGGTCACCAGAGGTCATCAGTTGGTCATCAGACAGTCACCAGATGGTCACTAAATGGTCACCAGATGTCATCACAGGATCACCATACAGTCACCAGAGGTCACCAGAGGGTCATCAGATGGCCACCAGGGGGTCATCAGATCATTGCCAGCAGGGCATCAGATTAGGACAGCTGGAATATCAGAACACGAACACCCAGGAAGATATGATAGAGACTGCTAACCAAGGCTAAGGCAATATCGATCCTTACACCAACCACAAATTCAACACCCTCAGGCAACTAGGAGCATATTTCCACCAATACCAATTTGTGTAAAGTTCCACATAGCCTGCAGATAAAAATCAAACAGGCATACCCACATAGAAGTGCTGCTTTCAGTTATATGATTTGAGTCTGGCAAAAAAAGCATTATCAACATCTGTTGTGCTCAAAATTGACACTCGCTGAGAGAAGCTGGCAGACATATCAATAAAGAAGCATTGACAAGATAGCAGGTAGAGCAACACCCTGGAACATGAGTGAGAAGACCATGGCAAGATTCCAGCATTCACACCCATGCATATCTGCAATGCAATGAGGCTTAATAATTGAACATGTCATTCTTACACAACAGATCAGATACCTACAGGCCCATATTGAATAGCAACCGAGAACAACATGCAATGAAGCAATATCACACTTCATGCATACACCTCATGAGACAATTCCCCTTACCCTCTCATTGGCCTTCATTTGCTTTGCTTGAGACATCAAACCACATTCCAGGCAATTATCTCAATTTAGTTGCCTTTTCTCTGTTCAAGTGATGTGCTTGGCATCTCCAGCCCGGATGATGTGAAATCTGAAGCAGGAATTAGTTGCACACATGAATGTTACGCATGATATACATAGATGGATCAGCATGGACAGAGTAGACACATAGATAAGCCAATTATTGACTATGCACAGCCAAGTAAGACACCATTGCCCAAGTGTAAAATCAACATGAACATTGCCTTGACATGAAGCAAAAGGATGGAGCATGAATAATTCAGCAGCACATAGCTCAATGATTGACACTATTATTGTATAGAAGTCTGGTAAAGATGGTTGTCTGATCCCAACATATGCATCTTCTTCCTCACCAATAAGAAGCTATAAACTGCAGCACCATGCATCTTTGAAGGCTTCCTGAACTTGTTTTTTAGAATCCAGAACACTACTTAAAGTTTTTGTTCTAGCCAAAGGTGGCCATAGGACAGGTTTTCTTGGAGACACCTAATGTAAAGCTGATGTAGGCTGCTCTTGACATTTTCACACCCATGAAAATAAATCAATTAATATCAAATCAAATCAATTGAGACCTATGAAAACATTTGGTGTTAAAAAAAATGCATACAGTGCAACATTCAATCTAATTTGCTAAGTGGGTGTGCACTGCACAGGTCCTTTTGGACAGGCATGGATGGAGTTTGGAGATTATTGGTGGGTCACTTGATCCATACTTGTGTTACATGTGATATATTGGATATGACTGGATAGGTAAGGTATATAGGTACCTTACCTAGGTATTGATGGTGTTTGGGGTGATGGATGGGTTCTTTGGAATTTGGGATGTGGTATCAGTATTGGTTGGTGTGATGAGTGTCTTTTTGTAAATAATTATGTTATCTTACCTTTACAGACTTAACCTTACTGGATGGGCCCTTGTGGCTCTTATTAAATGTGAACACTTGATTAGGTCAAGGTCAAGAGTGAAATGAAATAGGAAAACCTAACCTAACCTAACCTTTTCCGAATTCCGAACACCTTTTATAAAAATACTACCAAAACAAATACTGGCAGACCTTGGAACCATTTGAGCAAATAACCCCACTGGGAATGACACAGTGTTATCGGAAAAAATTATAACTTGCATGGTTTTCCTCACAAAGAAAGCTTAATAATTCTGTGAGATGCTTGAGCTCAATCTGTACACCACAAAGCTAAACTTACATTGATATGTGTGGCTGGATATGGTTTGTCTTGTTTGTCTTTACTGCTTATTCAATCAAGAATTGACAAAATTACATATGAATAGATAAATCATAGAAGAAATAAACCTAGCCAAACCTAGCCTAGACTAAGATAACATAGAATGATATATCAAATTTATTTTAGCATAATATAATCCAACCTAACCTAACCTAACCAGAAAACCTGAATCATCCAAAACAAGTTTTTCTACCTCAACATCATCAAATCTTATGAAGATTGCTAGCTCTGCCATTAACATTAACAGCATCGCAAGAAACTTCAACCCTTTATTGAAGGCTATGGACATATGGCTGCAAATAATTCTTGTCAGGAATGAATATGGAATTAAGCCAGAAACATAAGGTTTTCAACGTCAAAGAGCATTGAATCGATTGCATGAAGTGTTGAACTTCTTCATCACATGTGACACACCAGGTATGGAGTTAGTTATTAGGGCTTTAGGGCACATTGACTACATTGGTCATGTAGCGCCCACACCAGGTATGGATAATTATACACAATTGACTACCTATATTTGTAGAGTGAAGATTATGATCCTGTATTTCATTGCCAACTGAAAAGTAATCATTTGCAGAGAAAATGAGTGGTTGCATTGTCTTTTTCATGTTAAAATACACTGCATTAAAAAGATAGACTACAAAGAATCACATTTTACCTTCATCTGCAATAATACCAAACAATCTTGCATGTAAGGCTAGGCTAGATTAGGCTACATTTTCTCTTTATTTTGAATGATACTTTTTATGCAATAATACCAAACCCCAAGCCCCTTTGGTATTATTGTCTTAAAATGTGTTTTTTTCATTTCTTTAGAATTTTTCTTCGGAATACCATGTTTAAGGAGGTGACTAAGATGATTGGATCACTTATTTTCTGTGCAAATGGTATTTTTTTAGGAAAAAAATGTCCAAATATTTTTGATAATTTTTCCAACTTAAAAACCTAAACTATCTTAACCTAATCAAACCTAACAAATTTGTTTGCTTTATGAAGGAAAATGTGTGTAAAAACTTTTCTTGCTACCACCTTAAAGCATGAAAATGCCAAAAAGTTTCCATACAAATTTTGCTATTATTTTATAATTCAATTTTTTATCAAAGGCAGCTTAAATTAGGTTAGGTTAGGTTAGGCTGCATTATGTTTCTTTTTTATTTTGATAATTTTAAGGAAATAGATTGCTTGCCATTTTCCTAATTTTGTGTTTTGGAATTTGTTATCCAAAGGTAGGTTAGGCTAGATTAGGTTAGTTTATGTTGCTTTTTTAACATTTCTTTTTATGCTATGTCACAGGGGCGTCGATTTGTATCCTTTTGCGGGGGCCATGGCCCCCCCATGCTGATCTTGGCCCCCCCCCCAATGTTGATTTGGGCCCCCCCAATAACCCATGCTATTTTTATGCTGATAAAAAGCTAAAGGAAAAAAAAAATAAAAACACTGTGTTAGGTAAGTAGAAAACTTAGTTGATGTTAACTAGCACATTTTGTACTGAAAAAGAACAGATTTGGATTAGATAGTGGACTGAGTATCCAACTTTTGCTACACAATTCAAAATTATGTGCAAAAAAACAAAATAGCTAGACTTCCCTCCACTCTGGAAGGAAGACTTACAGCATACAATGTTAAGATTCGATGATCATGCATTTTAAACCAGATTGTCCTTTAAAAAATGTTAAGCCACAAAACAACAATTGGATTGTCATACTGATGTTTGTACACACCACCAATGGCAAAACCACATGCATATGAGCTTAAACAGGAAAAAATCCATTCTTAATTTCCAGTCATTGTCAAACTTGCATTGTCCAGTGAACAGCAATGACAGTCATCATTGAGATTGTGGATATGCAAACTATAATTATCTTCAGCAGCCCACCTATCACACCATCAGCTTGATATTTACCTAGGTACCTACCTACATGCCCAATGACAATGCATGCATTAAATATTGATATGGGGAAAAACGAGAGCCATGTGTGGGCAAATCTGCCAGCTTATTGTTATGATACCATGACAGAGAAAAATCAGCAAGAAGCTGCATGGCCACTGCATTATAATTGGTATTCCTAAAAGAATAAAAAGGAAAGCTGTGGCTCACATGACTTTTAAGCAAACCTTACAGTCATACAAGACCAATGCTATACAAAAATAGCCTTCACAAGACCAATGTCTCGTACGCCGCAAAAACACCACTATTAAACGCCGCAAAAATTCCGTTATTTTAAAAGGTACACCAAAGTTCGCATTCAAACTTGATGACGTCACAGGTTTTTATTCGTATATTGCAGAAATTGGAAGCATCAGGCAAGTTCACAATTCACAGGCAATTCACTGCACATGGGTGGGGGACTGATTTTTTCAGGCGTACCGGACCACAGAGGTCATTTGCGCCACCTTTGAAGCGAGTACGTTACATGTCTGACTATATAAGCGGGTGTTTGCGATCAAGGTGCAGGCATGTGGACGTTTACGTAAAGGGAATTTTACGTTATAGTTTGTGTGATATCTTAGGCGCTGAAGGCGGGGCTAGGATGGGGACATCCTCCTAATGTCTAGATGGCAGGGGCGTCGATTTATATCCTTTTGTGGGGGCCAGGGCCCCACCAATGTTGATCTTGGCCCCCCCAATGTTGATTTGGGCCTCCCCAATAACATATGCTATTTTTATGCTGATAAAAAAGTTGAAGGAAAAAAGAAGTGAAACACCATGCTAGGTACATAGAAAATGTAGTTGATGTTAACCAGCACATTTTGTAATGAAAAAAAACAGATTTGGGTTAGATAGTGGACTGACTCTCCACCTTTTGCTACAAAATTCAAAATGGTGTACACAAAAACCAATTGTCATTGTCAAACTTGTATACAATCCAGTCCCGTGAACAACAATCAGTTATCATTGAGAGTGTGGATATACAAACTATAATTAACCTCAACAGCCCACTCATCACACTATCAGCTTGATATTTACCTGGTACCTAGGCACCTAGGTACATGCTACAGAAAGACTTAGAAGAGCTTGTGAAGTGGTCCAAAAAATGGCAGATGAAATTAAATTTTGATAAGTGCAAAATCATGCATGTATGCAGGGGCGTCGATTTACTTTTGTGGGGGCTATGGCCCCACTAATGTTGATCTTGCCCCCCCCCCCCCTCCAATGTTGATTTGGGCCCCCCAATAACCTATGCTATTTTATGCTGATAAGAAAGCTAAAGGGAAAAAATGAAAAACCCCATGCTAAGTAGAAACATTGATGTTAACCAGCACATTTTGTACTGAATAGAAACAGATTTGGATTAGATAGTGGACTGACTCTCCACCTTTTGCTGAAAAATGTAAAATTGTGTGCAAAAACAAACAAAATAGCTGGAATTCCCTCCACTGTGGAAGTACAGCTTACATCTTTCTGGGTTGGCTGATTGGTTATTTGGGTTTACGGCCGCATTGACTGCGTTGGTCATACAGCGCCCATACAACTTTTCTTTTTCCCACCTTAAAGCACAATAATACCCAAAAGTTTCCGAAAAAATTTACAACCATGTTCACAAAAAATATAATTTTTTATTAAAAATCAGCTTAGGTTAGGTTAGGCTCGGTTAGGTTTCTTTTTTAAGGTTGAGAATTTTCAGAAAATTAATTAAGTGACATTTTAATTTAGTTTAATTTTTTGTTCTCAAAAGATAGGTTAGGGTGGGCTAGGTTAGGTTTTGTTGCATTAAAAAAAAAACATTTATGTGTATGCTGTGTTACCGAACTCAAAGCCTTTTTGGCATTATTTTGCTCACAACCTGAAAAGTAAGCACAGAAAATAAGTGGGTCCAATCATCTTAGTCACCTTCATAAACATGGTATTCTGCATATATTTTTTTGTTTTAAAGGAAAAAAGAACACCTTAGACCGCAAGGTTACCAAATAATTTGCAATTTTTGGGGGAAACTTTTTTGGAATTCATAAAAAAAGTTTTCCAACTTGAAAAACCTAAACTAACCTAACCTAACCAAACCTAACCCATTTGCTTGCTATATGGAGGCAAATGTGTGTAAAAACTTGTCTTGTTACCACCTTAAAGCACAATAATACCGATTTGGCTAGGTTAGGCTAGTTTAGTTGTTTACCTTGGAAAAATTGTTCAATCATTTTCAAGAATAAAATAAAATCGGAAATCCTCCTTCAAAAGCAGCTGACATTATGTTCGGGTAAGTTGGGTTCGGTTGTTCAATTTAGAAAATTTTCAGAATATATATTGCTTAATTTTTGTTTCTATTTTTTCTCCAAAGCAGGGGTGTCGATTTGTATCAATAGACACTAGCGCGTATTAAATGTCACAAATCGTGATGGGCGTTCCTCAGAACATCCAAAATCGTAACATCCAAATAAAAAATTCCAGTTACAGAAATTCCAACGCCTAAAGTCTAAATTTGAGGTTACGGTGACAAATGTGACGGAGGTAAGGCATTTGTGGTGCAATTGCGCGCAGTGTTTAATCCGGAGGCCAATCTCATGTGACGTCGTACTGATTCGTTTTTTGTACTTCGCACATTCTGATGTATCTGCGGATTGGTGTGATTTTAAATAGTGAATAAATAGCTTGCTGATATTTAATTCCCAAAGGAACAGTAGTTGAAGAAGTTGGCAGGTAAGCTTGAAAAAGTCCAGTCCATGCTTTTTTCTGATTTGTGCTCAGGGTTTCCATGTTAATATCACATAACTACCACGTTTGTCTTCAAGAAGAGCTGTTTTTAGTTTACTTTTATTAATATTTTCATTCCACTGCTCTTAGTGCCCTTTCTGCCCAGGATTGGGGCACCTAGTGTTGCATTTCCGTCCAGGGGTTGGCACACCTTTTGGTAAATTTACAGCTTAAGGTAATTTCTGATTATATTTTTCCATGCAATGTTTAGGAATGTGATGAACATGATGTTACTGCTCATTTTGGTAAATTTGTGTTTTAAGGTGTTTTATGAATTCGTGGAATGTATCATTTCAATGCAATGTTTATGAATGTGACTCAGATGATGGGACCACTCATTTTCTATACAAATGCCTACATTTCAGGTTGTGAGCAAAATAACACCAACAAAAAGCTTTGAATTGGGTGACATAGGGTAAAGTATTTTTTTTAAATACAAAAATGCAACATAACCTAACCTAACCTAGCTTAACCTCCCCTTGGAGAAAAACAAAACCAAAACATCAAGTTGTAAAAATTTCAAGCAATGTACTTTTTTTAACAATTGAAAAATGTAACCCAACTTAACCTAATCTAACATAAGCTGCTTTTAAAGAAAAAAGATCTATTTCTTTCAAATTTTGGAACAATTTTTGCAAAAAATGTCGAACTTAAAACACTTAAACTAATCTAACATCACCAAACACAGCCCATTTGTTTGCTTTATGGAGGCAAATGTGTAATAACTTGCCTAGTTACCACCTTAAAGCACAATAATTCTGGTTAGATTAGGTTGGGTTAGGTTTTTTCATTTGTAAAATTTCAAGAAAATAAATTGCTATATATTTTTCCAATCTTGTTTTTGTAGTTGTTTTCTCCAAGGTCAGGTTAGGCTAGGTTACGTTAGGTTATGTTGAATTTGTAATGTATTTCTTTTAATTGCTATGTTACTAACTCCAAGCCCATTTGTAATGTTATTTTGCTCACAACCTGCTCACAACCACAAGCATTTGCACAGAAACTGAGTAGTGCCATCAACTTAGTGACATTCATAAACATTGCATTGGAAATTTAAATAAAAAATATTAATAAAACACATAAAAGCACAGATTTAATGTCCTTTCTTCTGCAAATGCATGCCTTTCAATTGGGAGTAAAAATAACACCAAAAAAGGGTGTGGAGTAAGGAAATATAGCATGCAAATAATGTTCCAGATGTATGATAACCTTACCTAACATAGTTCATCTTCCCATACAAGAAATTAATTGTTTTTAATTTAAATTTTCGAGGCATTTTCTCAAATATTTTCAACTGAAAAAACCTAACCTAAGCTAGCCTGAACCGTTTATTATTTTTTTGTAGAAAAATCATTAACAAAAATTATTTACCAACAAATGATTCTTTTTATAACTTACAACAAAAGCCTAACCTAACCTGACAAACCTAACCCCTTTGTATGCTTCATGGAGGTAAAATGTGTGTAAAACTTGTCTTGTGGTTACCTTAAACTGTGATAATACCTGGCTTTTGGGGTAATTTGTCAGCTCATGGTACTCTCTGACTTCTTTGAATTTCTTTTTTTAATGCAGTGTTTGTTAATGTGCTGAACATGATGTAACCGCTCATTTCCTCTGCAGATGCACACTTTTCAATTGTGAAGAAAAATAACATGGAAAAGGGGGCTTGGATTTGAGTAATATAGGATGAAAAATAATGTTCAGATAAAAAACCATGTAACATAACCTAACCTAACCTAGCCTAGATTTCCATGCAAGAAATGATTATTTTTACGCCCAATGTCCCCCCCCCCCAAAAAAAAAAATTTGTTCTCAAACATTTTCAACTTAAAAAGTCTAACATAACCTAATCTAGCTTGAACCGTTTTTGAAGACGTTTTTTATTTACTAACTTATGCTCCCTAAAAATTTTACTCGGTCCACCAAAAATTGCACCGGGGCTCAGAAAAATCACTTTGGGGGCCCCCAAACGTAGCGCAGGGGCCCCGATAATGACGCTGGGGCCTCAAAAGTTTGCACCTGGGCCCCTGAAAATTACGTTGGGGCCGCAAACAAGTCGTGCTGGGATTCAAGAAAATCACGACGGGGGCCACAAACGGTCGGGCCGGGGCCTCCTGAAAATCACGCCGAGACTGGGGTACTAAGAATTATCACCCGGGCCCCTGAAAATCACGCCAGAGGCCTGACAGGTCCCACCGGGGCTCTAAAAGTCTCGTTGAGATCACCCAACAAATGAAGCCGGGTAAATGAAAAACAGTCCGGACACGGAAAATCAATCTGGGATCTCAACAATAGCTCCAAAAGCCCACAAAACTTGTTGGGCCCCCACAAACGTGTCGTAGCCACCGCAAGGGATCCCAACAAGTGACGACGGGGCCCCAAAAAATCGCACTTAGACAAAAAAAAATCACGCCGCTTCTCTTGAAAATCTCACTGGGGCAAAAACGTCGTGCCGGAGCCCCACAAGTTGCAGCTGGCTTCCCAAGTACCAATATATACCCGGAATGTCACCTTGCGGACGGAAAAATTGCGTCAAAGATCCACAAAATAAGAAGTCGTCGGACGCCGGAAAAGAAACCTGTTTGGGCACCGGAAAAACGCACCGAGTGCCAGAAGAATCGTACCGGGTTCCAAAAATAGCCTGCAGGGGGCTTATAAAAATAGACTTCACCACACAAACCACAAGGAGACTCCATCGAATCGACCAGAGCACCGGAAGATTAAGAATGGGTCCCGAAAGAAAATTATCCGAAGGGCCTTTCTACTCTCGATCGTGCAATCTGCGGAAAAAAACACGTTGAGCAGCCGCAGTGGCGTACTAAAGGGAAAAATTCCCTTCCCTAACGTTAGGCACCAAGGAAATACTTTCACCCATCGTCATCACCGTTCAGGTCTGCTGTGCTCTGATGCTTCAACAATGCCGGTGTGTTTTAGCCTGCATCTGATCGCTGAAGTATTTTTATTTGAGCCGGTGTGTGTTTGTTGGTGTGTGGAGTGAGGAGGAGGGTAACAGTGACGGTGACGGTGACGGTGACGGTGACGATAGATCCGAGCCCACTTATGGCACTGCAGTCGCATGCTATTACTCAGAGTTGTTATGTTGGTGAGTTCGAGTCTCACCTGTCGCTACTCTTCGCCCGCGACCAATCGGCGTGAGAGATTGGCGACGCTATATGACGCAACGGTCGACGTGTCGTAGAACCAATAACCAACCAAGAGTTATTATGTTGACATGTACTGAACACTGCTCTTTTAATTATGTGACTTCACCAGTTATTGGACGATTTTCCCCGTTGGTGAGGATGCTTAATAAACATAAACATACACATCGTCGAATAAAAAATCAGAATTTCTGAGATCTGAAAATATAGTGGGCTAAATCCGATGAGTTTTTTTTTTTTTGGGGGGGGGGGGGCTAGTGCGTTGGCACTTCGGCCCCCCCCCCCCCCCAATGTTTTTAAAAAATCGACACCCCTGCATGGGAGGCACATGCCCCCAGTGCCCCCACCCTTGTTTACGCCCCTGCACCGAGTGGGGAGGAATTATGTTGCAACTGTTATCTCTTACTTGCTCCTACCCCTCATTTCCAGCCATGATCTTCAGTTGGCCTGTCTCATCATACTTCTACTACCCGTGGCACCGCTCGATTCCTGCGGCGCTCGACATGCATGCAGTCAGCGTGGGTCCAAGCAAAACGTCTTAGTGTTAGGAGAAAATAAGGCTCATATTCGTGGACAAGATTCTTCAAGCTTTCCAATGAACCCGATTTGGTCCCATTTTGATGGTATTTAAGATCGAAAATGTCCTGTGGAAAACACAGAAGTTTGGCTGTATCGCCTACGGGACCGAGCAATTGTTCAGCCCATGTGACGTCACCGGTTGCCAAACGATATTGGAGGGCCCCGAGGCTAAATAATCAGGAACAGACATGAGTTAACATGCAGAGGGCCGGGAGCTTCGATTGTCGCTACTGCTCCGACATCACTGCCTCCTTACCGCGTCACCGACCAATTTTCAGCTGTACTGGCCTTGGCTGCACTTCCGCAGAAGGAAGCCAGACCCGAAGGACTTCAGAAGGCCAAGATCCGAACGCTTGCGCCTCAAGGCACGCAGGCTACTGAATTAAAATGGGGTCGGTTGGTTGTTGTAGCCTGGTTGTAGCCTTGGGTTGGTTGTGGCTCTAATGCGCACTCAGCAGCTGACACCATATGGCGTCGCCTGCCTCTCACCCTGGCAGGAAAGGCGGGAACCTCTGGAACCACGCGTCTCGGCCCGAGAAGTCGGGTCGGAACCTCGAGAAATCGCACTGGAGCCCCAAAATCGTTCTGGGGCCCCACAAATGTGCGTCAGGAGCCCCAAATAAACACAACGGATCTTAAAGCACAATGGGAGGCCGAAGATGCATCAGGTGCTCCAAAATGCACGAAGCGTCGCAAAAAGCGGCAGGGCCTTAAAACGTGCGTTGCAGCCCTAACTAAACACACCGGGAGCTCTGAAAAAAAAAAACACCGGAGGCCCTCGGAGCACACCGAGGCCATCAGGCCGCATCAGAGCCTCAAAAACTGACTGGGAGCCCCCAAATAGCGATAAAATCCTAAAAAGGAACACAAAACCGGGCACTAAATAAACACATCCGGGTCTTTGAAAACGCGGCGATTCCTCAAATATCGTCGGTGCACAAAAAAGCAACAAAACCCTAAAAAGATCCCGGGTCTCACAAATATGCGAGGCCTCTAAAATGGGCTGGAGCCCTACAACACATCCGTAGACGAATAAAAACGCAACGGATCCGAAAAAAGAACACCGAGCTATGGCTTCGGTTCGGAAGCCAATCTGGGAGCATATTTAACCAGAGATGAAGTGCATCAAAGCCCAGCGGGTACCCGGAATTTTTAACAAACAAAAAAATGTGGGAAGAAGAGAACTAATCATCGAATTGAATTCATCGAATCTTCCAAGCGAACCCCCATACGAAGCATTCCACACGTGCAGAGCCTGATCAGGCTCCGCGTCTACTTACTGCGACTGCACGGCCAATCAGAAGTGGACCATCGAAAACGACTGCCCTACCTACTGATAACGTGATGTCGGAAAACTATTTGGAACAAAGTATAAAACACTGTATTTAGAGCAGAGTTGTTTCCAGGTGGTGCCCGTTCCAGGCCGTGACCGTGCGCTGAGCGGACAAGGCTGCATCTTCACATTACGTAGCCATGCCAGTGCAAACTGATCAGGGGTTCTCAACTGGGAGGAGAGTTAGACTGGGGACTTAATTTCCCGTGGGAGTTTGAGCTTTCCAGGGGGATATCTGAAGATAGTGCACAGCGATGGGCAATGCTATGTATTAGGAAGAGACTCAAGATGTTTCATGAGCGAAAGGGAAATGACCGCAGAAAGTAGATGTGGAGCCTGACAAGGCTTTGCATCTACTATGGGACTATCAATGTCATCACTAGCACCACACACGTAGCTAGCAGAAGCGCATTTGCATAGGCGAGCGGCACTGCAGACAGGTCACCGACTGCTGCAGACCGTCGTCGGCGGGGCCACCTGGTGCCGCAGCGAGCGCGCGCTCAGACCTCAGTTGGAGCCGGCGAGTGAAGGTGGTCGGGTGCGGCACTCTGACAGGCGACCCTTCATGTCGCCGCTCTTCGGTGCCGCTGCGCTGCTGGCGCTGGCCGCCACCGCACCCGGCATCGAGTTCCCCACGCCGCCAGCACCGTGCGCCGGTGCCGAGCAGTGCGTGTCCATCCTGGACTGCCCGGCCTACCAGCTGAGACGAGACATCGTCAACAAGTCGCCGCCACCGCCGTGTGGCTTCTCCGGTTTGACTCCACTCGTGTGCTGCGAAGCGGACGCTGGGACGCGTGAGCCTGCGATCATGATCTCTGGGCCAGTCCCCACCACCTCTGAGCCAATCACTACGACTTCTGAGTCAGTTTCCACCGCCTCTGAGCCAATCACTACGACTTCTGAGTCAGCTTCCATCGCCTCTGAGCCAATCACTACGACTTCTGAGTCAGTTCCCACCACCTCTGGGCAAATCACTACCACATCGGAGTCAGTTTTCACCACCTCTGAGTCAGTTCCCACCACCCCTGAGTCAATCACTACCACCTCTGAGCCAATCACTACTACCTCCGAGTCAGTTCCCATCACTTCTGAGTCAGTCACTACCACCTCTGAGTCAATCCTTACCACACCTAAGCCAATCCCCACCACCTCTCACCCTGCCAACACGACGGGTAACATCACAACGGCGCACTTGCTTTTGCTTCCCAAGGAGTGTGGTGATCCGAACAGGGTCATCTTATTCCGACGACCTAGGCCCTCGCCCAAGGTGTGCATCCTGCCACCGGAGCGGTGCCCACAGCCCGGATTCAACGGCTTCAACGCCCGGCCTGGCAAGTGGCCGTGGATGGTGCTGTTCGGACGGTGGGCGGACGCCCGCCTGGGCGACTGGTTCTGCGGCGGCAGCCTCATCACCGACCGGCACGTGCTGACGGCCGCCCACTGCCTGCGGCCGGACGAGGCGGGCGCCGTCGGCGCCAGGATCGGCGACCACGACCTGGCCACCGCGCTGGAGGTGCAGCACCAGCAGCGCAACGTGTCGCGCATCACGTGGCACGCGCGCTACCGCGGCTCGCAGAACGACATCGCGCTGGTGCGGCTGGCTGCGCCGGTGCGGCTGACGGACGCTGTGCGACCCATCTGCCTGCCGCCTGCCGGAGCCGAATACCACGGCCGACACGTGGAGATGGCCGGCTGGGGGCTGCTCGAGTTCACCGGCGACACGCCCGACATCCTGCAGGAGGTGCCGCTGCGCGTGACGGACGAGGCCGCCTGCGAGCGCGCCTACCGACAGGTGTCCGCGTTCGGGCTCAAGTTCCCCGGCGGCTTCCAGGGCACCAAGATCTGCGCGTCCAGTCGGGACGACACGCCGCGTGACGCGTGCCCCGGCGACTCCGGCGGCCCGCTGATGGCCGACCGGCCCGACGGCCTCTACGAGCTGGTCGGCGTCGTCTCCACCGGCGTCGGCTGCGGAAATCCCAAGTTCCCCGGCATCTACACCAAGGTGTCGCGCTATGTCGACTGGATCCTTCGTAATCTCGCGTAAATTTCGCATGTGCTTCTGCTTGATTTCATTACAAACCGGTATTCGTGTTTGTAGGGAAGTATCAAAAATTTATCCCAGGGGACGTTTCACAAATTTAGAAAGATCACCTATGTCACTGCAATGTTGCAATGCTTGCTGAATGCCATGGAAAGTGATGAAAAACTAGTCCCCGAGTCCGAGGGAGAAAGGGGGAGACTGGGGAGACTAGTCTCCCCACTTCTCGGCTGGTGTCTGACTGGAAAGAGGCGTCGTCTCCACCGGCGTCACTTTCTGAAAAATATGCTCCTCACGGACGTTCAAGCCCTCCGCCCCTTCGCTCAACGAACTTCTCAGGGCGAAGACGCCCTTCTGAGGGAAAAAACGCCCTTCCAGGAACTCCGAGTGCACCACACCCTTGAAATGTCTCAATCAGTGGCAGTGGTGCTCTTCCAGACAAACTGAAGCCCTTTGAAAATCGTCCCCCCCCCCACCTTTCCTGTAGTTCCTATACCACTGGTGACTATGGTGTCCCTGAGGCCTTGATGGGTGCTTCGCATCCAATTCTTCGCTTTGCAATTCAATGTGTCTTATGATTGAGTTTGTATCAGTTAAATCAAGAAATGGATGTGCAACCTACAATATCAGTGGAAATGTCAGCCTGTTTAAATTGGTGTTGGGTATTCTACTGAAGATGCTCTGTGAGCGAAATATATCGGGAATAATTTGAATTTCGTGATATTGCAATGAACATCCGGCTTTCATTACAACTGATGCTTGTTTTATATCGAAAATATTCATCAAAGACTTGTTTGTTTTGTATTGCATCGTATGGTATTGTCACCGTTACCAGAGCAACTCCGCAAATGGCCTTCCGTCGTACAATAAGTCATACAATTCAAGTGCATAATGGTGTACACAAAAATGAAGTATGCATGAGAAATGGATACACAGCGTGGAGACATGAAAGATGATACACAAGAACACAGACGACATAAAAAAATGGAAATAAAAATTGATAGAAAATACACACACACGCACGTACGTACGCACGCACGCACGCACGCACGCACGCACGCACGCACACACACACACGCGCACACCATGATTAAGTTGGGCTAACTCAGACATGCTACTGCATACAATGCCGTTTTAGTTTCGCGTGGATGCAAAAACTGAAGTAGTATTCAGGTCATCCGATATGACATGTGTGTTGCACGCTGCACACGCCCGATATATGAATGTTCGTTTTCCGGAGTTTGTCTTGATGCGTGGCAGGTATAGCATGCCAGAGTATCTGGTGCAACGAGGTAGGACGCCGCGGTTGTATTCGATCTGTCTGTACAGTAAGATGTGCTCGTGTGACATAAGCATCTTGTGGAGAAGACACGTTATGATACGCGGCGAGATCAACGACAGACCTCCAATGGAGGTTTCTCGTGACATCTGATATGTGGTTAAATCTTTTGGGACCTGGTCGAACCTTCCCTCCTTTTGCGACAACATATGCGTGTGTAGCAATCGGTGGGAAAAATGTCGCTTTACTACCTTCACATTGGCGTGTATGGTAGGGTACCGATTTTGTCCACAAATTGCCTTTTTCTCTTGTCAGTTGATATGGTGTTAAATATCACCACTAAAATCCAGGTTTCTTTTCGGATGCGCTGCATCCCTGGATGCCGTAGTATCGGCCTGCGTGCAGAAATCTTGTATTTTCGAAGATCCAAGTGGCATTTAGGGGTACCGCGTAAGGTTAGATGGTTTCAAACGGAAATGGTTTTTCGTGACATGAGTTCTGTGAATGACCTTGACCCCACATTTTCCAAATGTGCTACTTCTGTGGAACGCGTTGAATCGGTTACCGTTGAGAAACTTGTAACATGTATCAAAACGAAAAAGTAATGGTCTGGAGGTCAAACGGTTCCGAATGTGCTGCCCAACGGCTCTGGGAATGTTTTTGTGTAGGTATTTGCTACATGTGCTGTGCAATTCTCATCCGATTCGTAGAGTACCGCCAGAAAGCGAATTCGTCGCTGAACACGAATACGTCGCTGTTATCATGGACATACCATTCTAGCCTTTCCCCTACGAACGTCTACGAGCCCTTGTCGATGTGGCCGATTTCATAGCTGATTATTTTTCGTGGGTAGCATGGAACAACTTACCGCTTACTAAGGTTAGGTCTTTGTTTGAAGTTTGATAATGTTTTAAAAATATTATTTTAAAGAAAACATCTTTTTTTTGTCAAAAACAGGTAAGACTAGATTAGATTAGGTTAGGTTATGTTTTTAATTGAACATTTTTAGATAAAAATTGTTGAAAATTTCCATTTCTAAAAAGAACTTGCTTTCATGCATGGACGCAGGGGTGTTGTTTTGTATATTTCTGGACGGGCATGTGCCCCCTCAACATTCAATTTTGCCCCTCCAATATTGAACTTTCCCCTCCAATATTGAATTTGCCCCTCCAATATTGAATTTGCCCCCCCCATATGAAGTGGAAATAGGCATGCAGAAAAAAGCACAAAACTGCGGGCTGCGATCGGAGCCGTAGCGCTGATGGGAGCGCCGATGGCCGCGCCGATGGTCCCACCGATGGCCTCTTCGATGGTCCCGCCGATGGCCCCACCGATAGCCTCGCCGATTGTCCTACCGATGGCCCCGCCGATGGTCCCACTGATGTCCCCGTCGATGGTACCGCCGATGGCTCCGCCGATGGCTCCGCCGATGGCTCCGCCGATGGCTCCGCCGATGGCTCCGCCGATGGCTCCGCCGATGGCTCCGCCGATGGCTCCGCCGATGGCTCCGCCGATGGCTCCGCCGATGGCTCCGCCGATGGCTCCGCCGATGGCTCCGCCGATGGCTCTGCCGATGGCTCCGCCGAGGGCCATGGAACTAGTGACGTCTGCCCGTTCACTCTGGCAACCTGTCACTCAAGACGGTTCCAGGCGACTGACCGCAACTGTTAACGTCGCAACTATACCCTGTAGTGTGGCCAGCGTACTGGTGTCCGGAGATACTGCGCCGACTGGCACCTTCTGTGCTGCTGAATATCCTGCCGCCATTGCTGACAGCAGGCCTGAAGCCGAAGCTTCCAAGTATGTATCAGCTGCGGTAGCCAGTTGGCCCAGAGGAGCTTCCTCTGACGGCAGCGATAATGCTGCCCAAGCCTGCGGCAGTCGTTGGACAAATAGTCTTCAACAGTTCAGGGACGTGTAGGGCATCTCCTGCTGTACCCAGTTCTGAGTGCATCCGCAGCAGCAGCTGGAACGGCTTCTGGTCTCCGAGCAGCTGGCGGGGCAATTGGGCTTCCAGGAGGGCCGCTCGCGATTGCGCGAACCTACGCCTCAGGGCGGCAATAAGGGTCACGACACTGGGCGTCTTTGCCGTGATGATATCCGCACCTGAGTGGTGATCAACACAGAAAGGCTTTCCACCAGCAAGTTAACTTGGTGCTGTCTTCTTGGATTCCAGCCACCCGAAACTCAGTCCGTCTGCGTCGGCTAGACGTTTGTCTACCCCGGAAAAATGAGAAAACTGTGATAGCCTAAACGCGGCCAGCTGCTATCTTGCAGATGTAGGAGTCAGGGGCACATGCAGGGGCAGACTGGGGGCATGTGCCTCCCTCCTATGGAAGGTGGCCGCTCCTCCGGCCGGGGAAAGGGGCTCATCTGGGAAGTCTCGAGTGACCCGCTATATTTTTTTTTTAGTAAGAAGCGCCCCTGCGAGAAAAAAAATGTCCCTTAAGATTGCTCGAACGGAGCCCTCACTATTTTTTTTCGGCCATAGGCTCCCATCGGAAGGAAAAGACACCCTTCCAGGTAGGAGCGGGTTCAAAAATTGTCATGAGGGGAACTTGGTCTCTGGAGGGACGCCTTCAGCTGAAACATTTGACGGGTGGTGTGCACACGGGCCCTCCCGGAGGGGCATCTTTACATTCCAAGGGGCACATCTGGCTGAGAAAAAAAATCGAAGGGTTCACTCAAACACACTGGAAGGGGGTCTTTTCCTTCCAATGAGCGCCTCTGGCTGAATAATTTGAGGGGATGCACTCGAGCACACTGACAAGGCGCCTTTCCTCTGAGAGGAGCGCCTCTGGCTAGCAAATTCGATGGGTCGATGGGAATGCACTCGAGCTTTCACGGAGTGAAGCATTTGCCTGGCCGAAGGGGCGCCAATTTCTATCGGGCACATGCCTTCAGTGCAACCTCTGTGACCGCCCCTGCCTCCAAGTACTTTTGCAATGTTGTCCCCTCCAAGGAAATGGCGCCACTTCAGACAAGTGCCCCCATGACAATTCCTGAATCCGCCCCTGACAGGAGTCCCTGGCGCTGGCAGGGCCGCCGCGCCGCGGACGTCAAAATGCTTGGTTTTGAAAGATCACTTTTTCACATCCTCGTCTTTTTCCCGGGGCTACAACATGGTGTAATGACCCATCACCCGATGCTCAATCTTCATAATGGGGAATAAGTATGTTCCGATATAGTTTTGGCTACATGTGTGATAAAATACCATCTTTTATATTAGCCGTGACTTGCATGTAATATAGCGACTACTTTGCCTATTTCACAGGCACGCACGTACTTGGGGAGTAGCGACCACTGGCGGATCTAGCCCACCGGTTTGGGGGGGGGCAACTTTCGGTTTACGGCGTCAGCCTCCCCCTCCCCATCCTGGGAGGAGGGGGAGGGGGAGGCTGACCAAACAATTATAACAAAATACCTTTAAAATTGGAGATTATTTCATTCGGAACGCTATTTTTTAACCTCAGCAAAGGTTACTGCATTTTAATTCAGTTTACTTTTGTTGGTTTAGGGGGGGGACAAAAGACACTATGGCCCCCACTTTGAAGCGCTTGGGGGGGCATGGCCGGAATGCCCCCCCCCCTGGATCCGCCAGTGGTAGCGACGCATACGTTTTTTGCCATATACCTAAGACATATATAGGACATATAAAACGGAAAGACATCAGAAATGGATACTTCTTAGAACAGCTACAGATACCCGAAAATAGCACAGAAGCAGCAAAATATACTACATGCAGTGCATTTAGTACACGATAGATTAAGACCATCCTAATTCCGAAACATAAGCGATCAGACAGCCAGACAGAGAGTAGTGCACATTTGACGCCTTGTACCGAATTAACCTTCTGTTATGCTTTCGTGTTCGCAGAAACCACGCTTGCTCGCATGTGGCCTGTTTTTATATACCAGCATTGCCTTTTCCCCGCCCATGTGTACCGGCTTCTTTTCCTAAGATAGTTGTGCAGTTTCACCCTCAGTACTTCAAGATTGGTAGTCCACGTAGCAAGTGTGCGTCTGTGATAATACAGGCAGCAAGTGTCCATACGCAAGGCTTTCGTTTGACGTTGGTGACGAATGGCCCAATTCAATATCGACAACATTTGTTCTGCTGCTTAAGTTTAGAAACGCTTCAAGACATGGATCGAGATCCTTTTTACATCGCTCACGACGGCTGCTTCCTTCCACCCCATACATACCTGTACTAGTAGGGCACAGTACTTGTCTGGTATCGGGGTTGAGGCTACATAGGTGTAATATGATTGGTTACAGGGGTGTGATATGGTCACACACATGCATTTGTACACCTTGGTGTTGTATCCTGGCTGTTGGTGGGAGACCGCGGCAGATGGTAAATGACGATGTCGTTCCTAAATACTTCTGACTTGTGTGTTGTGCCCTCAAATCTTTAAAGGCCTTGTATTATTTTCTTCATCAGGGAATTTTGTAACAGCCCTGACACCTTCATGTTTTCATGACAAGTCATTAGAATGTGAAGGTCAGAAAGGGCCTGATTTTGTTTATATTGCCAGATATAGCTATACTCAGCATGTATTCGTCCACAGACATTTCCCACGCAGCGTTCACCTTACGAGTTTACACTGTCTGTTTAGACAGTGAGCGAACGTTCCGAGCGAACGCAGTGATACACATGCTAAAACAAAATTGGCCTTCCTTGCTTGGATTTTGAAGATACCTTGAGCTCGGCATCTTTTCAGGTGATATTGGTATGAGATGAACAGGCATGAAAACGGAGCCTTAGGTAGATTTTACTGGCAACTGCGCTTGATAAGGATTAAATAGTGTCATTTTTTACCATCAAGAAGGAACACATCAATATGACCCCAAATCGTTGAAAAAAATTATATATAAGAACTCAACATTTTATATTGAATGCCCGAACGCAGTCCGCTCCACTGTCTCAGTCTGTGTAATGCATGTTTGTATGACCGTAGCCATGATTCCCTACCTGGGAGTGTTTCTGTGTCTTGCCCATAAATAGTTATATTATCAACATATGAATAGTTTGCCACGACGTATATGTGTGGGTGGGCTCATAGATTATTCGTCGATTCATGAGCGAGGGAAGACACGTGGCTGGGGAACTCTTGCACACTGATAGAACGGAAAGTTTGGAAACTTGCATTCGCTGTTCTTTCGTCGGGCTTTCAATTGAGTGGGACAATTTTATACCCCTCAAGTGATAACCTGGTCTTCTAGACGTGCGGGTGTATTTTAATCCTTTATTTTGAGCAGCACATCAATTGTACATTTATCCTATCAACAGACTAAGTGGCCTAAATCTAGCAAGCATACATAGTTCAGGATCGATTATCACGAACGCCGGAGGGCCTCTCACAACACGCACAGGAGGGAGGGGGTGATTCGGCCCCATGCCCCTAAGATTTCGGAAACTACTGAAGCTATAGGCACACAAGTTGGAGGGTAGATTAGGAATGTAGTGAACTCGTTTCAGTACACATTGTACGACTAGGCCTTTAAAGTCAAACGAGGCCGTGCACTGGCGGATCTAGCCCACCGGTTTGGGGAGGGGGGGCAACTTTCGGTTTTCGGCGTCAGCCCCCCCCAGTGGCGTACTTAGGAATTGCATCAGGGGAGGGGTCGAAGGGATTTGGAGGGTGCCCATTCTCCCACTATTTTTGGTTAAAAGCATCGGATTTATACCACTATTTGTCAAAGGGACCCATTTTTACATTAATAATTAATGACAACATAATTTCCTGTGTAGGGGCCCCAGCCTACCTCCACCGCTTCTAAGTTACAGGATTTTTGTTCTTGTTTGCCAAAACGTTCACGTTCACGTTCAACGTCTTGTACCACGTCAACGTTCGTGCACGTGTACACACTGGCAGATCCGATTTTGTCAACTCTTGCTGTAAGCAGAACTTGAGCAGCACAGAACCGTTATCTTGCATGGAACCCTCAATGTGTGTCAGAATGTACTATGCTACCATATCGGCTTCCAAACAATTATAAAAAATACCTTTAAAATTGGATATTCTTTCATCCAGACGATATTTTTAACCTCGGCAAAGGTTACTGCATTTTAATTCAGTTTACTTCTGTTGGTTTCGGGGGGGCAAGACACTATGCCCCCCCCCCCCCTTTAAGCGCTTCGGGGGGGGGCATGGCCGGAATGGCCCCTCCCTGGATCCGCTTGTGAGGCCGTGATCGGCTTCCTCACCGTACCACGTGGCTCCACCGTACCGACGAAGCCTTTGTGACCTTGAACGCTCGCCGGCCGCCGCCCGGTCGGTCGATTTAGCACCCCCGCAATTCCTGTTTCCTGACGGATTTCGATTTGGTTTTGCATAGGATGCGCTTATCGATTTTTTAAAGTCACAACATTGCATTATAATACCGCCGCCAGTTTATTTACTTAAAAATAATAAAAAGAGAAGTGGTCGGATCCCCCCCCACCCTCCTCATTCTGTACGCGTGTGAAACAGCCACATCTCATAACTACATCAATCCTGTAGCACCTTCCCCCCCTCCAATAATTTTCATAAAACAACACCTATGCATGTACGGATAGGCTAGGTTAGGTTAAGTAATGCTGAACCTTTTCTTTCTTTTGAACATTACCTTTTATGTTATATTACCAAACTCCAAGTCCTTTTTGGGTGTCATTATTTCTCCGAACTAAAAAGTATGCATTTGCAGAGGAAATGAGTTACATCCGAACATCCGAAAAAGAAATTCCAAGAATTCAAAAATTACCTTCAACTACAAGCTCACCTGCAGTCTGACCTCCTGCACCTGGATGCATGCTGAGGCTGTTTGCACTCCTTGCTCATAGCAGTGCCATGTTTACTTACAATTGGAGAAATACAGTTTAAAAAAAAACTCATTGCGGATCTGGATCACCGCAACGCCTCCCTCGAGGGAGGCCATTCGATGATGTGGGTCCACAATGAGGATTTGAAGAAGAAAAACACTATTTTTCTGCCGAACAAAGGTCCATTTCGAAATCAAATGACTGATATTCAGGGGCCTGAAAATAGGGAGTCTGACTCCTTTCGCAAAATCTGCTTTCCCTTAGACAATTCTTGGCCACGCCCCTATAGTCACAATACTGTGAATACTTCTCTCAATCTTGTGCCAGCCATCGAGTTTGAAAAGTTTCTGTTCCTGACGCCAGAGGCGCTGCAATCGGCCCCGGGGTGTGACGTCATGTCTACGTCACTACCGAACCGGCCTGGGCAGACTGGAATGCGCTCACGGCAAACAAACGGCTGTTTTTGTCCCACATTCACGTCCGGCGCATGCGCAGACCGCGCTCGTCGGCTGGCCGCTGCGGTTCTACTCGCTGCGCACGGTTTATCAATAATCCCGGCTGTTCCCAAGAGGGAGCTACATTCGACATTGCGCATGCGCACACGGAGAAGTGTCTCGCGGCGGCGGGCGGCACCGCTCAGTCGGTGAAGCGGTGCAGTGCGTGGAGCGGTGCGTGGCGCGTGCCGTCCACAGCACAATGTCGACAGCGTACGCGCGCGCCGCGCGACAGTCGTGCTACCTATGTGACCTGCCGCGCATGCCGTGGGCGATGATTCACGACTTTTGCGAGCCCGTGTGTCGCGGCTGCGTCAACTACGAGGGCGCCGACCGCATCGAGATGGTGCTGGAGAACGCGCGCAGCCAGAAGCGGGCGCACTTCCAGCAGGACCAGCGGCAGCAGCACGCCGCCAAGCACGCGCCGCCGCACGCATCGGCGCGCGCCCCGCACGAGAACGGCGCAGCGCTGGCCGTGAGTCTGGAGCCGCACGCGCTGGCCACCGGCATGGCGCACCACGGGGTCACGTACGCCGCGCTGCGGCCGGACCGTGCGCGGCCGCTGCTAGTGGAGCAGCAGCAGCAGCAGCAGCAGCAGCAGCAGCAGCAGCAGCAGCAGCAGCAGCAGCAGCAGCACGGCGGCCCGCCGCGGCCGCCGCACCAGGCCGCCTCGCACCGCGCAGACCTGCCGATGCCGCACCCGTCGCACCTGCAGCCGCACGCGCGGCCGCCGCTGCCGCCCAACAAGCGGGCCGCCGAGCGGCAGGCGGACGACGGCGACCACAAGCGGCCGCTGATGGCCGAAGAGGGCCACCGGAGGCCGCCGCTGACCCGCGGCGAGTCGCTACCCACGGCCAACTACCAGTACGACCAGCACTTGAAGGAGAAGCCGCCGACGCGCGTCTACTCGCTGGACGGCGGCGCGCATAAGTCGGGTAGGTCGCTGCTCGTGTGGGCACGCTGCCCGAACAAAAGAAGAAGAAAACTCAGCCGAGCGTGTGTGTGTGTGTGCCTGAGTTTGGGACCACGGGGTACCTTTAAATTGTTGCCGGGTAGAAAGCTTAGAGTGCGTGCCATCGGAGCTCTCCAGCGTTTGACACATTTCTTCACTCGTGTTTTACCCGGAATGCATTGCTGTATTGCTGTGGTGGTGCTTTCAAATTGTCGCGAATTATTGGATAAAATGCTTGGAATGCACCATGAGGTGGGATCTCACCAAATTGGCCGATTTTATAAATAATTATTCGCGTTCATTAACACCAGTAACGTATCCAGGAATTGTCCAAGGAAGGGGGGGGATTTTGCGAAAGGAGTCCGGACTACAATTTTAAATTCCTGGATTTCAACCCAAGCCAAGAATGCAGGCCGCCTAAGCATGCACCGACATGCAGGTTGTAAGAAAAACATTGGAAATGACATCGATCCAGTATCGCTAAGGAGTGAGTAAACGTTTTAATGGCCCGCAGGCTGTCGTAAGGCCCGCACACATTCGTAAGGGTCCGTAAACGTTCGTGAGGGCCCGTATGCACTTTCGTCAGTGCCCGTACACGTTCGTCAGGTCCCGTACACGTTTGTAAGGGCCCGTACACGTTAGGGCCCGTAAGCATTTACAAAGGTCCGTAAACATTCGCAATGGCTCGTACACGTTCGTAATGGCTCGTACACGTTCGTAATGGCCCGCTCGCGTTCGTAGGGGCCCGTAGGCGTCTGTAAGCGCCCGTAGACGTTTGTAAAGATCCCTAAAGTTCGTAAGAGCTTGTGGATGTTCGTAAGGATTCGTAAACGTTCGTAAGGACTCGTAAATGTTCGTAATGGCCCGTAGACGCTCGTAGATGTGCTCAGGGGCCCGACAACAGTCATAAAAAGTGCTGTTGGCCTTTCTCTCCCCGCCATGGCCATCTCGTAGAGGATTACGTACGGGCCCCTAGCGGCCACGTCGGATGTCCGTGGGAGCCCAAGGAGGGTGCAGCCGCCCCCGTACGGGCCCCTAGCGGCCACGTCGGATGTCCGTGGGAGCCCAAGGAGGGTGCAGCCGCCCCCGTCGCCCTCTTGGCTACGTCCCTGCTGGCGCCAATCCAAGTCGCCCCCTTGGCCACCGAGGTTCAAAACGCATTTCCAAATTTACTAGCGAGATTGTACAATTCCCGATTATAAAAGAGCAGATGACATCGTTAGGACAGAAAGTTACTTGCCTGTCGATGTTATATTCAAAGGTTTCCAGAGCTCTAGTGATGATGTATCTGCATCGAGAATTTAGTTTGGTTGGAATCGACGAAGAAAGTAGGCAATTTTACTTGAACTAAATTTAAAAGCCATTGGATGACTGCAGGTGACGGCAATATATTGTTCATGGTTGGGTGTTATCTCTCGCTCATGTCGGATAATTTCGGGGACACTACTTTCTGACCGTAGTTTGCACTCAACACATTATAAGAGATTGATATCAAATTTACATCCACTTTCGAAATGGAATTCCATATTCATCGGACTTCTAGTTTTGTGGAAAATCTCGCCGGTTTCCAGATCCAAATGCACTATTCGAGGATCTCGCGGGATCCGGGAGAAGGATCTTACAGGATCAGAAATCCTTGGTTCAGGACCTAGACAAAATTCGCCCCACGGTGTCGGTGTCCACGAGACCACCAACTGCCGTGCAGCCTGCACAGACCGGGCCTCCTGGACATATTCGAAATATAGCTGGCGACTCTTGCCCGACAACTCCTGGTAGTTCCTCTCCACAGACTTCGGTGGCGGAGCCCGTGCTGAAAATCCAGGTTGTCTTTAACTGTTTGGCCCCCCGATGTAGACATTACATTGAAGTCAAGCCCGCGGGTTAAAATGCGTGAAATGCATCACAGCCGGGTAACACCAGTGGTCCTCTGGATACCAGGGTTCATTCCGACTGCATATGCATGCTGTGCAGCGTAGTTTGTAGTCTGTTCCAGGCTACACAATGTGGCAGGCGTAACACACGCGCACTTCATATTCAATACTAAAATCATCGTGGTGTTCTCGTGCCAAGGCATGTGTATTTATATCTTTGTGCGGGTGTGGGCCCGGGGGTGTCTTCTCAATTTACACAATGCGGTGTAATTTGGAACTCCAACCTGGCTCACGATGTTTCACTCATGGCCAACTAGGTCGGTAGGTATTTCGTATCGATAATGAACTTCAGCCTTTGTACCGATGTGCAAAACTGCCAGTCACCAAAACCAGCATGCGAAAAAACGTATTTGCATCACATCAGGGCTTGAGCGAGAGCTCCACTAGCTTTTGGCGTAACCCCGCCCTTGCTGGCACTCGTGCATTTCGCGGTGGCACCACCCACGGGTCGACGGAACCCATGCGCACCACCCTCTCCACGAGCGGAGTTCCGGCCTTCGGCAGAAGACGTCGGCTCGGTGCCACATGCACGTCGACAACGAACAACTCTGCGATGCTCAGTTAAAAAGTTGAAAAGGCAACAACCGGGCAGCGTACTGACTTCAAAACCGCCACCTGCAAGTTTCTCCAAGCGTTGGCTCCTGGTGGTTCCTTCCATGCCCGGCTGTCGAGCGATGTCCCGCACACATTCCTATAGTTTTTCATGGGTGTTTTTTTAACAGCCGAGCACCTATCTTGGGCATTCCACAGAGAGCCTGCCGCCCGACGTGTGTGGCAGGCGGCGTGTCCCAGCAGGGCCACCGTGACGCACTACTTCCTGCGGACGTGCCGTCGCCGGCGGGCACGTGGCCGTCCAGCCGGTGCCAGAGCTGGCCGGCCACTTCCGGCCCGGTCGCTGCGCACGTGCCGCAAAAGCTGCCGGACGGCGGCGCGGCGATACGGCCTCCTCTTGTGCAGGGCGCGGGGGTGTGTCTTGGCCGCCAGCCCCATCACGCTTCCTGGACGCGATCGGATTGGCTCAGTCGCCCCAGTCTCCAGAATCGTCCGGCACGCCTGTGATATGAACTCGCTAGCACCCCTTCACCAGCGCTTGTCACCTTGTGGTGGCAAGCGCCGTGCTTTCAGATGGAGCTATTCAAATAATGATGCGGTCGGCGCGTCTCGAAACAGCAAACAGCCACTACCAACCAGTTCCTCCGACCTCGCTGGGTTGTGGAACCGCTGTGTGAACGGTCTAGAAGTCTTGATGTCCGCATATCCGGACCACTAGCAGCTCAGACGCCCTTATGCCCAAACAAACAAACAAGCAAACATTCCGCATATCCGAAAAGGCTCGGACGTGCCGAATCCGGGGCCCCCGGTAATGTATCATATGGATATATTTCAAAATAGGAACGACCAAGTTAAAAAATGAGATATATATGGACGTTTCGGCCATAGGCCGAAACGTCACAATATATACTACAATTTCTTCTAACATTGAGTCGCCCATCTTAAGATATATTTTTAATATATCCAAAAACAGGAAATACGGGCATTTCTGAACTATGTACGTAGATATATTTCTTGGCCCGCCGAAGTATTCTGCCCGACGTTTTGTATTAAAACACATCCCCTCGTTCAAGCTGCTGACGCCCAGGCCGTTTGGAGTGAACATTTAAAGTTGTATTGAAGATGATTTCAGCACCCAAGGATTTCCAGAGCCTTGTAGTCCAGAGTGCTGTAGAGTGTTGTACTCCGTTATTCCGTTTAGTGGCAGCAGAGTGCTGTTTCACCAATGGATCCGTGGAGCGTTATCTGGGCCGACTGTCGCCGACTGCCCCGGATCTGCCACCACCCGGAGTGCATCCTCCGGGAGCCTCCGTGTGGGAACCGATGCCACGCGCAGCATGCTGTGTGCGTCTGGCCGCAGGTGGTCACTGGTACTGCTGACCTGGCACCGGCCCCGACATCTGGGGTCGCTGCAGACGCCAGGGCTGGACGTCTGGCCACTGGTACTGCTGACCTGCCACCGGCCCCGACATCTGGGGTCGCTGCAGACGCCAGGGCTGGACGTCTGGCCACTGGAACTGCTGACCTGGCACCGGCCCCGACATCTGGGGTCGCTGCAGACGCCAGGGCTGGACGTCTGGCCACTGGTACTGCTGACCTGGCACCGGCCCCGACATCTGGGGTCGCTGCAGACACCAGGGCTGGACGTCTGGCCACTGGTACTGCCGACCCGGCACCGGCCCCGACATCTGGGGTCGCTGCAGACGCCAGGGCTGGACGTCTGGCCACTGGTACTGCTGACCTGGCACCGGCCCCGACATCTGGGGTCGCTGCAGACACCAGGGTATGGTTGCGACGTCAGGGCTGGACGTCTGGCCACTGGAACTGCTGACCTGGCACCGGCCCCGACATCTGGGGTCGCTGCAGACGCCAGGGCTGGACGTCTGGCCACTGGAACTGCTGACCTGGCACCGGCCCCGACATCTGGGGTCGCTGCAGACACCAGGGCTGGACGTCTGGCCACTGGAACTGCTGACCTGGCACCGGCCCCGACATCTGGGGTCGCTGCAGACGCCAGGGCTGGACGTCTGGCCACTGGTACTACTGACCTGGCACCGGCCCCGACATCTGGGGTCGCTGCAGACGCCAGGGCTGGACGTCTGGTCACTGGTACTGCTGACCTGGCACCGGCCCCGACATCTGTGGTCGCTGCAGACACCAGGGCTGGACGTCTGGCCACTGGTACTGCCGACCCGGCACCGGCCCCGACATCTGGGGTCGCTGCAGACACCAGGGCTGGGCCCACTGGTACCGGAACTGGTTCTGGGGCTGGCACTGGTACTGGTACCTGTACTGGGACTGATAACTGGACTGGTACTGGTATTGGCACTGATATCGGGACTGGTACCAGGACTGGGACTGTGATATGGCGATGAGACGCGATGGGACTTCCAGAAGCGGCAGATCGAGCCACTCGCTGTCGTGACACACGGCTACCTGTCGGGAATCATCACGACCGACCTTATCTGCTCCGCCTGTCCTGTCCTGTCCTGTCCTGTCCTGTCCTGTCCTGTCTTGTGCTGTGGTGTCCTGTCCGCTCCCGTCAGTCAGTCCCACTGTCTGTCTCGCCCCATTTGTTGTGTCCTGGCGTGCCCGGTCCCTCCCGTCCGGTCAGCCCAGCCTGACATGACGTCTGAGCATCAGGCGCCCAGTACAAATTAATTTGCACTTCAGCGTCAGATGTAAATAGACATCTTCTACTTTTGTTATTAATGATGTAACTAAAGTATCGCTTGGTATGTAGTCCATTTTGTAAACAACTAACATTACTCAAGGTCTATGCGCAGATCAGCATCATTTCAAAACCTATAAGCGGCAGTTGAAAAGCATTCATGCCAGCTGTATTTTATTATGACATGCCAATTTCGTGGGTGCACCGATATAGTAGGCCCATGCCAGATGTCAACAGAAAGCTAAATATCTGACTGAAAATGTAACTAATTGTCCTGTTATGTGTCGTTCTCCGCATGTCTAAATTTAGACATCCTGGCACCCTGACAGCCTGGCAACAACGGCCCGCGGTCGGCGACCGAACGGATTTCTCGTGACGTCACCGACAGACGGGGCCTGGACCGGCGAACGGACGCGGCTCGGTGCCGCCGCCGGGCAAGGTCGAGCGGCCGGTGCGTGTGACGTGGCCGGCGTGCGCCGCGCCGCCTGGTCCCCCGGGCCCAGACGCCCGGCCGGCGCCGCGCCGCGCCGCGCCGCCGCGCATCGACCCGCCGCCGCCAGAGCCGCTCGATGGCCCGCCGGCCGCCCCGGGCCGGCAGCGGCGCGCGCCGACCTGTGACGGTCACGTGACGCGCGGCCGGCGTCACGTGACTGGCGGCTCTGCCGACCAAGCGGCGCCGAGTGGACTGGGGCGGCGCGCGCTCGCGTGGCGGCGCCGTCTCGGCCGGCCGCGTGCGTGCACGCTCGGCCGGGCGGGCGGCGCAGTTTTCCGGCGACGGTCACACCGGCGCTCCTCCGGTCACACGTGCCGGGCGGCGAGAGGACACGCTCGGCACACTGAGTGGCCTTGGTCCTGTCATAAACGGGCCGGCGGCCGCTCGGCGGGACGGCGGCGCGATCTGCTGCGCAGAACAATTGGCCAGCTGCCAGACCTCGCGTGTGGCCTTGGACGACGTCAGCTGTTTGGACAGTCCATTCCTGCGACCGGACTCCGTTTATGTTTCTCATATTTATTATATCGGCCCTTATGGCCCGTTCCGTGCTGGCGCGTCATGAGAGAGCATAACAGAGCTTAGCAATAATTCTGCAGAGGCAGTTGTCCTCGTGATTCAGATATGTTTAAAAGGGAAATAGATTGAAGACTGTTGAGAGGGGTGGGTGTAATTTGTACCCCACGCCTGGTGAAAATTCGGCATTTTACATATGGTGCGCACCAGATATTTTGAACCGAAAATGCATTGTAGATCCCCAAGTCTGAGTGGAGGTCTCCATGGGCAGGCGAGGAGACTTCCAGTGGATAGCCACCGCACCCAATGAAATAGGAGCCGCCGCACCAAGGGCATGGCACGGCAATATCTTTAGACGAACTCCACGACATAGTTATGTCCACCCAGATGTAAGTTGATCCATTCAAAACGCGATTCCGACCCCCCCCCCCCAGCCTCTCGTGCACATTTCTGTATCGGTGAACCCAAGCAAGAGCTTCCAATCCCCTGATTCAGACATATTCAGGGGCGGCGGAACATCTGCGCCTTCCCCTTACGCGAGCGAGGGCGCGTCGCACGCCCTTGATAATCTCACTAACCCTCCCTAGATATAATGCCTAATAAAGTGATGCATGTTCGAGGCTGAGCACTATATCCCGACAGGTAGGTTATGTAGGTACGCCTATCGTAGTTCATAGTTTATCTGATCATTCCTTCTGCAATTCCACTGAAGGGAAGATATTGCCCGGGTGAGTGGCACGGTCTCGGCATCACCGCTAGAAATCCGCTAAGCTTGATTTTGTTTATAGTATTTAAAGCTTGTTTGCAGTATTTGAAGCTTCTTCGCAGTATTGGAAGAACTTTTTTCTGGACATATTTTGTCGCCGTCCCCGTGAGAATTTCTGACAACATGTGGGATCCAGAGGGTGGTATTAATCCCCCAGAACAGCGTTCCCCCAGGAATGGTAGACTGTACAGCCTCTCCTTTTAGTCTCTTTTCCGCCAAAGTCACCTCGTTGGAAAATCTTGGCCTCTTGGTTAGGACGAAGTTCACCCCCATTGATTTGCCTTAATTGGTGGCGCTTGCCGCGGGGAAATAGTGCCGGGCCCGCCAGACGAATGCCTCGCTGCGCTAAAATTCCTTGACCTGTCCTTGCTTCTGGCAGGTAGTTCTTGATTGATCTTTTTGTTCTATCTTACTAAAATGTGAAAATGTAAATGCAAATGTTAAAATATACCTGCAGGCTTGGAGCCAGTTGGAAATATTTGTTTTCTGTTTTTCGTGAATGGTAAATTGCCGTGTCGTCGATCTGAACCAGTAAAGTACTTGCCTGGGGCGATGGTCTGACAAAGTTGCATCGAGTAAGACAGTCGGCATGCCTTTTTGCGTTTTCGTTGTGTATTCGTTTACATCTTTTCTGCAGAGGAACACGACTTTGTGTTGGCACATATGTCCCAAACAGGGCGCCTATGTTGCCAAGCAAGATGCCCAACTGTTGCCAGGCAAGGCGCCCAACTGTTGCCAGGCAAGGCGCCCAACTGGCCCACAAAGACGGCTCAGCCTTCAAAAGGGGCGTCCAACAAACAGCCTAAAAGCGGCAGTTTGGCGCAAAGAGCGATTGCAAATTTCACAATGTTACGGAGAGTGTGCCTGCATTATCAGTAGGAACGCTCGCCTGTCCCAAGAGGGCGCTTGCATTCTAAAGAGTGAAGCCCAGAATGGTGCGTGTGCTAGTGCTGCCAAGAGAGGTGCTAGAATGTCCCAGGAGGGCGACCAAGTTTGCACTATGGGTGTTAACTATCCGAAACGGCGCATTTATTTTCAACTAAGGCATCACCTGGCTCAGGAAAGCGTCGTGACTGCGAAGACAACACTGGCTGACCCAGGAGGGCGCCTGCATTCTCAAAGCACCCCTAACTATCCAGAGGGACGCCTGCCTAAATGTCCGGAGAGGGGAATATGTAGCCAACAATGGGCCGCACGTGACAAAGAGCGGTGCCCGAATGTCTCGGGAGGACGTCAACATGCTCGAGGCGCACAGATGTCTGGATTGGCGCCTGTATTGGCGAGATACGGGCTTGACCGTCCTCGGACGGATCCCTGTGGCGCAGCCAGGAATTTGTGAATTTCTCGTTTGGTCTAGTGTATTTTTGGGGTGCTAAGGGGAGGGGGCCCGGGCCCCCGGATCCCTTTGGCTGCGCGACTGTCTTCCGTCTATTTCGTAGATTTTAAGTGCGTAAATTTTCATTGGAAACTCGACAGATTTGAGTGGCCAGCTGATTCAACTGGGTGGACACTTGCTCACTCCGTTAACTGGCTACCCGATTAGTCCAAGTGCATGTCTTGGGCTGATAATGTGCTTATTGCTGAAGGCGCGCTATTCCCCAGGGCGTGAAGGACACAGAGGGCGTGCCGAAGGCCAGGTTATCGTCCTGTGATGATATAGTCGCCTTTCTAGTCAAGGTTGGACTTCCTCACGAAATCGGCACTCATGTGGTTTGGTGGACCAAGCCTTTCGCCAGGGGGAGAGATGGCATCCATAGTTTTGGTGGAAGAGGAGTGGTCTACCAATGGCACTTTTAGAGTTTGCACCTCCTGACGAAAACTCTGTGTGTGCCCCTGGGCCCAGAGTCCATTCATATCGGCTTGGGACCCTCTCCGTCGGCTCAGTAACCCTCTCCGTCGGCTAAGGAGCCCTCTTCGTCGACTAAGGAGCCCTCTTCGTCGGCACTCTATTGGTCAAGCGCCTCCGTCAGCCTTCAAGTAGTCCCCGGGCCCTTCGCGTCTTCCCTCGTGCCCTCACCGTCGCCCGGGACCCTTCACGTCTTCCCTCGGGCCTTCACTGGTCGCCCGGGACCCTTCACGTCTTCCCTCGGGACCTCACCGGTCTCTGTGTTCTCCTTACGAAAACTCTGTGTGTGCCTCTGGGTCCAGAGTCCATTCATATCGGCTTGGGACCCTCTCAGTCGGCTCAATAACCCTCTTCGTCGGCTAAGGGGCCCTCTTCGTCGACTAAGGAGCCCTCTTCGTCGGCACTCTATTGGTCAAGCGCCTCCGTCAGCCTTCAAGTAGTCCCCGGGCCCTTCGCGTCTTCCCTCGTGCCCTCACCGTCGCCCGGGACCCTTCACGTCTTCCCTCGGGCCTTCACTGGTCGCCCGGGACCCTTCACGTCTTCCCTCGGGACCTCACCGGTCGCCCGGGCCCTTTACGTCTTCCCTCGGGCCCTCACCGGTCGCCCGGAAACCCCCTGGAGCGTCAAATTTATTGTGTGCTTTCTTCACGGTCTATGCTGAAACACAACGTGCCCCACGGCCCCTTCGGGCACCGAAGGGCGCAGGGTAGGGCGGGGGCATGACTCTATGTCCCCCGGATCCGCCAATGGAAGATAGTACACGCACTCTTCGCTCTACAAGTGGGAGGGAGTGGACCTAATGTACTAATTGGTTTTCGGGAGTCTTTGTTCCCTTGCAAAGCAGAGTGTCTTACGCAATCTCGGGGCCGGGGCTATACGGAGTGGGGGGATAGAACGTTCTTGTCCGAAATGTTCCAGAACCTGCGCAGCGAGAGGCTCCAACTAGGTTTTTGCCTTTCTGCCGCGGCTTCGGGTCTTCAGAAACTTCTACACATTCTACACTTTTACACATTTCACTCTTCTACACATTCTACAAATAACTTATGCAAACCTCCACTCGTGGTAGAAATCAAAACTTGTCAGAACATCGGGCAGCTTAGAAGTTTTTACAGGCGGGAAGCTGAGCTTATAGACATCGTGGAGGAAACCTTGCCGAGGAAAGCGCCGGAGGAGGGGAGGGCTAGCACGACTAAGTCCGATCTGACCGGACGACCTTTGGCCACACATACACTGTTGATCTTTGAACAAGTAGCATGCGACGAACCTCGCCCTTCCGGACCGGCGATTACGTATCGCAGTTCACTAGCCTGTGGAGGTAGGCCGCGCGTGACCCGACCCGATAGTCACGTGGTAGTCACGTAGCGGGCCCGACAGCTGCCTGACAGTCACGTAACGTGGCGCCGACACGTGCCACCGTCTGCTGCACTGCCATATGTGCCTCTGCCATGCCTGTTTACGTGTGATTCAGTGTGCAGAGGTCTGTATACGCATACCAGCGGCATGGGCGTCGCCAACGTTGGGAGACGGGGACGTGTCCTTTCAAACACTGCGAAGTTTGACGTGAGCCCCATGGCATGGCACGGAACGAATCGACCTAAGAAACCTGTCGCTCCTCCCCTTATCCAAAGTCGTCTCGTTCCGCCCCTATCCAAACCATCTCGTTTTTCTCCCTGCACAGAATCCGTGGCGGCGCCACTGACTAGCTCGTCCAGAAACGCACTTCCAACCAGTTCGGCACGGACAACGAATGTCACAAATCCACTCCAACTAGAGACAGTCTTCCAATTTGTGTGGCTACCTGCATAAGCATCATTTTAAAACGTCATCTGCATAACGCCTGTCTGGATAAAGAGTCCGCCGGTTGATGTAAGTCTTGCAGGAGAAATAGACACGTGTGTGGCGAGGGCGTAAATGTTCGCCCGACGGCCGACGGGCCTCTGTGTGCCCGTGCGGCTGTGTCCAGTGCGGTGCCGACTCGGTCCGGCGGCCCATGCGGTGCCGGGGGCGCGGTGTTGACCGGCGCGGCTGCAGCGAGCTGGTGTTTGGCCTCGGCCAGACACCAGCACGACCAGCATCAGTCGACGCCGATAGCGGCGGTGCGACTGGCGACGCTCAGCTTCTCACGGCTGCAGCCTGATGCCCCGCCGATCCGGGCTTTAGCGATCGGTTATCAGGCGACGCGTGTGTTTGCCTGATGTGGTCGCTGGTCACGAAATCATCAGTCGATCAGGTGACGTGTGTGTTTGCCTGATGTGGTCGCTGGTGACGTAGTCATCAGTCGATCAGGTGACGTGTGTGTATCTGATGTGGTCGCTGGTGACGTCATCATCAGTCACATGACGCAACAGCCAGTTTCTTGAAGTCGTCACCACGTGATCATGGAATATCTTAAAGATCTAAATCAATAGCAACTTGGGTACTTTAAGAAGGGCAGGTATCTAGCTGTAACTGTCACGTAAAAGTATGCTCACTCATACCGGCCTATTCTTATGATATGGAGCGCCTGTGTAACGCACATACATGCAATAACTGTTGGTGCATCAAACTCATACAGCTTGATCCGTACGTACAATTATAGAGCTGTGAGGCAACATAGTCTGCTCTTCTTCGACTGCGCTCACACCACCACTGAAGATAGCCAAACACCAGCCATATACTTATAGTAAGTAACGCCTTTTCCCCACGCACTAAGCAAGTCTGTGCTGTAAGCTGGTTAGGCCAGCCAAAAACCATTCATATACTTATAGTAAGTAACGCCTTTTCCCCACGCACTAAGCAAGTCTGCGCTTTAAGCTGGTTAGGCCGCCCTGATGGAGTCCATGGAATCATCTGCGGCCAATCGTGGTGACTGACTGACGTCACTACGCGACGTCACAGTTGTGACGCGCCATACAGGTGCAGGGGCCTGCTCGCGCCGCCACCCCGTTGGTTCAGGTCGCCACGGGGCCGTCGGACCAGGCGCCACCGCGGGCCGCTCGGTCGCCCCGCCCCGCCCCGCCCCTTGCTGCAGACGGAGGAGACTCGGGTCACGTAGCCAATCTGGCGCGTACGTGATCGGGCGCGGCCGACATCCGGCGAACGTGCCGCACTGGCGGCGGCGCGCGTCGCCGCACGTGACGTCGCGTCTAGTGGCGACGTTAGTGGCGGTCTCCCTCCGACTCCCCCCCCCCCCCCCCCCCCCCGCCCGGCACGGCCACTGAAACTCGATGGCGCGCTGCGGTAGTAAAGGCGGTGAACCCTTTTGTTGTTGTTGTCGGAAACATTAAGCAGCCAAATCTGGCTTTCAGGACAATGACTCGGACCATGCTTTCCAGTATATAAATCTCGGGAGTGTTTTCTTCGGTTTATCGATGCTTAGTAATCACCTAGTGTGTTTGTCCTTCGCTATACCTATCTCGTGCTGGTTTTCAACCAGATAATAATTCAGCTGCTTTGTCCATCGCCGCCACCCTCACGTACTCCCGTCCCCGCCGTCCTGACGTACTCCCGCCCTCGCTGTCGTGACGTACTGCCCACGCCGTCCTGACGTACTGCCGCCCTCGCTGTCCTGACATACTTCCCTCGCCGTCCTGACGTACTGCCCACGCCGTCCTGACGTACTGCCCACGCCGTCCTGACGTACTGCCCACGCCGTCCTGACGTACTGCCCACGCCGTCCTGACGTACTGCCCTCGCCGTCCTGACGTACTGCCCACGCCGTCCTGACGTACTGCCCACGCCGTCCTGACGTACTGCCCACGCCGTCCTGACGTACTGCCCACGCCGTCCTGACGTACTGCCCACGCCGTCCTGACGTACTGCCCACGCCGACCTGACGTACTGCCCACGCCGTCCTGACGTACTGCCCACGCCGTCCTGACGTACTGCCCACGCCGTCCTGACGTACTGCCCACGCCGTCTGACGTACTGCCCTCGCCGTCCTGACGTACTGCCCACGCCGTCCTGACGTACTGCCCACGCCGACCTGACGTACTGCCCACGCCGTCCTGACGTACTGCCCACGCCGACCTGACGTACTGCCCACGCCGTCCTGACGTACTGCCCACGCCGTCCTGACGTACTGCCCACGCCGTCCTGACGTACTGCCCACGCCGTCCTGACGTACTGCCCACGCCGTCCTGACGTACTGCCCACGCCGTCCTGACGTACTGCCCACGCCGTCCTGACGTACTGCCCACGCCGTCCTGACGTACTCCCTGCACCGTCCAGTCGTACTCGCGCCGTCGTGGTGTGCTTCCTTCGCCGTCCTCACGTACCCCCACACCCATACGTGGAGGATCACAATCAAAGTTGGCGCGTCAATCGACGTTTACGATGTCATTTCCCACCAATACCTATAGGCGCCATACTAAATTTCATAAACATTCGCGTGGCATAGGCAACACCTGCCCTATGATATTTTCTAGCTAGCCTCCACCCTACTGAGGTACCTTACTTCGCCATGAAGGATTCCCCTCCCCTGACTGTTCCCCCGTCGCCGTGGACCCCGTGGCGTCCGGACCAGACTGCGCCGCGGCGTGTGGCGTGACGTAGGCAGCCGGCGTGTGGCGTGACGTAGGGAGCCGGCGTGAGGCGTGACGTAGGGAGCCGGCGTGTGGCGTGACGTAGGCAGCCGGCGTGTGGCGTGACGTAGGGAGCCGGCGTGTGGCGTGACGTAGGGAGCCGGCGTGTGGCGTGACGTAGGGAGCCGGCATGTGGCGTGACGTAGGGAGCCGGCGTGTGGCGTGACGTAGGGAGCCGGCGTGTGGCGTGACGTAGGCAGCCGGCATGTGGCGTGACGTAGGGAGCCGGTGTGTGGCGTGACGTAGGGAGCCGGCGTGTGGCGTGACGTAGGGAGCCGGTGTGTGGCGTGACGTAGGGAGCCGGCGTGTGGCGTGACGTAGGCAGACGGCATGTGGCGTGGCGTAGGCAGCCGGCGTGTGGCGTGACGTAGGGAGCCGGCGTGTGGCGTGACGTAGGGAGCCGGCATGTGGCGTGACGTAGGGAGCCGGCGTGTGGCGTGACGTAGGGAGCCGGGTGGCCGTGGTGTGGGCGCCGCGCGCACAGCTGACTCGACACGTCAGGCGGCGTCCGCCAACAGCGCCGGTCAGCCCCGCCGGTCAGCCCCGCCGGTCAGCCCCGCCGGCCAGCCCCGCCGGCCAGCCCCACCGGTCAGCCCCGCCGGTCTTCTCCACCGGTCAGCCCCGCCGATCTTCTCCACCGGTCAGCGTCACCGGTCAGCCCGCCAGTCAGCCTCGCCGGTCAGCGTAACCGGTCAGCCCCACCGGTCAGCCCCACTGGTCAGCCCCACCGGTCAGCCCCGCCGGTCAGCGTCACCGGTCAGCCCCTCCAGTCAGCCTCGCCGGTCAGCGTAACCGGTCAGCCCCACCGGTCAGCCCCGCCGATCAGCCCCACCGCTCGGCACTGGGTCATCGCGTGCCGGCTGAGACGGCGCCGCCAGCTCGGCGCCGCCAAACTGGCCGGCGACCGGCGCGACCGCCGCCGCACGGTAGCCGGCCGCGTAACCGGCGGCGCTGATCCCAGCTGAGCCGGCGGCCGGCGCCGCGCGCTGACTCACCGCCGCACACATCCTGGAGCCGGCCGGCATGCCGGCGTCAAGGTCGCCCGGTCGCCGCCGCCGGCCGCCGCTCGCGTGACGGAGCCGTCACGCGCCGCCGCGGCTCGCGTGACGCGCCGCTGCCGCCGTCGGAAGGGAAACAGGCGGCCACGGCGGGCGCAGCACCTCGACGGAGCGGCGGCGGCCACGGATGGAGGGGCGGCGGTAGTTCATAAGTGGGGGATGCAGGCTCACGGCACGGCGCCTCTGCTGAGCTGGTGGTCCATGATGGGCCGGATAGTGGTCCGGATGGTCCGGATAGTGGTCCCTGATGGTCCGGATAGTGGTCCCCGATGGTTGTTGTCGGTTCGTGGCATCAAATCAGCTGGTGTATGGCGGTTCCACAGCAGAGGGGAGGGAGCACGCGGGACGAGCTATCACCCTTGGCCGGTGTGTTCAATGGGACGACATTCCAGGATGTGTAGCGAACTATGAACAGGTGCGTGGGATGGGCGCGTGACCATTTCTATATCGCCAATGGTGAATTAAGGTCGCAAGAACTGAGCGATTGACACCTACACTTTCCGTATCCTTGCTTGCTCCGCTTCCCAGCGGAGAAAGCGCGCCCTTCAGAGACGCATGGCGGGAAGAGTGTCTAGCTAGTGGCGATAACCTTGATATATAATGAACGAAGTTGCCTGCGTGAACGCTGCAGTTCCGGCTATTTTGAACGGCGGAACGCAGTCATTTCCGCACATATCTTAGTCATGGAGCACAGCGAAAGCCCAGCCGATTTACACTTGGTATGCCCGGGCGTGATCTCTCCCTCACCTTCCTTCTCTTTCAGCACCTCCACCCATGTTCGTTGCTTCGTTCCGTCTATAATTCACGTATTCGTGTGCATGAGCAGCAAATCCTGTGTAGTTTGTTGTTATTCAGATGGTTGTTTAATATTTGTTGTCTGTCAGAACAGTAACAGTGCCGCGAGAGCTCGGCATTGATGGGTAGGTCACCATGGATTGCTGCTGGGGGGCATTAATGGGGACTACAACTCGTGGATGCGGGAGGGGGTAAGGACACTCCCTAGGTCTGCGCATTGGACTCTCCCTGGATCCTCCTTGGGAAATTTTACTTTGCAAAACAATCAATATAAATTCAGTGCAATGAATGGAAGGGGCTGGCACAACTCAAACCCCGATGTCTTCTTCACTCAAGGTTGGATTGCTTTATTGTTACTCAAGAATACCAGGGCATCAATTTACCGACAGCTTTCCTGTTTTATGGTGAACACGGTTATCAAATTCCAGTTGATCGTGGTATCGTATAGTAAAATCCTCTTTCCAAAGCATATCGTCTTCTCTCGAAAGAGCAGCATAAATCGTCTTGCAGTAAACATTCGCAGTAAAGTACGCAGTAAACATTCGGAAAGATCAGCGAGACCCTTCCGTCAGACAAGGGCGTCGCCACCGGGTGGGGGGTGGGGGCAGAGGGGGCAGTCGCCCCCCTGCCGTGAGACTGCCCCCCCTGAAATTTGAGGAGGCCCCTATCCGGAAATGCACAGGAAAAAAGTGAGCAATGAGGCCGACGAGACATGAGAGGAGGCCTCCAAGACGTGAGAGGAGGCCCCTAATTTGAAGAAGGAGTCACCTAGGAGAGGATAGGAGGCCCCAGAAATCAAGAGAGTGCCAACAATTGGCATGGAGGCCCCCAGGAATGCAAAGGAGGCCCCCAGGATTGCAAAGAAGGCCCCCAGGATTGCAAAGGAGGCCTCCATGATTACAAAGGAGGCCCACAGGATCAAGGAGGCCCCCAGGATTTCAAAGGAGGCCCCAGGATTGCAAAGGAGGCCCCAGGATTGCAAAAGAACCCCCAGGATTGCAAAGGAGGCCTCCAGGATTGCAAAGGAGGCCCCAGGATTGCAAAGGAGACCCCCAGGAGGCCTCCGGGATTGCAAAGAAGGACTTCAGGATTGGAAAGGAGGCCCTCAGGATTGGAAAGGATGCCCCAGGATTACAAACGAGGCCCCAGGATTGCAAAGGAGACACCCAGGATTGCAAAGGAGGCCTCCAGGATTGCAAAGGAGGCCCCCAGGATTGCAAAGGAGGCCCACAGGATTGCAAAGGAGGCCCAAGGATTGCGAAGGAGGCCCATATGATTGCAAAGGAGGCCCACAGGATTGCAAAGGAGACCCCAGGATTGCAAAAGAGACCCCCAGGATTGCAAAGGAGGCCTCCAGGATTGCAAAGGAGACCCTCAGGATTGCAAAGGAGGCCCCCATGATTGCAAAGGAGGCCCAATACGGAAGGGAGACCTCAGCAAATGAGAGGAGGCCCAAAGACGGAAGAGAAAGCCAGTGGATATGAGATGAGGTTTCGGAGACGCAAAAGCAGTCCCCAAAACGGGTAAGGTTCCACCAAGATAGAAAAGGATGATCCAGAAAAGTGGCAGGAAGCACCTAATTCGGAAGAGGACGATATAAGGTTGGAAATGAGACCCTATGATGAACGAGGAAGCCCCTAAAATAGGAGCGAAGGGCAATTAGATAAGAGGGATGGCTCCCAGGCGAGAAAGAAAGCTTCAAGACGGGTAAGAAGGTCCCCAGGAAATGACAAGGTAACTGAGATAGGAAAGGTTGCTTGTAATTTGGAAGAGGAGGCACCTAAGAGAGAACAGGAGTCCACCAGGAGATAAGAGGCCACCCTTAAAATGGGCAAAGATAGAATCAAAACGCAGAACAGGAGGCCCTGAAGACGTGACAGGAGGCCGCCTAATTTGAAAAAGAAAGCCTCTAGAAGAGAAAAGGAGGCCCCTGCCGGACTCGAGAGGAGTCCCTCGAGATGGAGTAGGAGGTCTCCAGGGCCGAATGAGGCCCCGACGACCGGAAGGAATTCCCAGGAAATGAGAGAAGGCCCTTAAGATGGGAGTGGTAGGTAGCAGGTATGGAAGGATGCGAGGTTTCCAAAATTGAAGATCCCTCAAGACGGGTAAGCTTTGCGAGGACAAAGGAGGAGGCCCACGAGGCTTGGCAGGAGGCCCCTAATTTGGCAGAGGATCCCCCTGGAACATGAGAGGAAGCCCCATGACATGTTAAAGGGGCCCCAGGATGCGGGAGGAGGCCCTCCAAAACCGGAGAGGAGGACCATTGAATATGGAGGAGGGTAGGACGCACGAGAAGACGTCCAAAACCGGTAATGAGGCTCCAGAAAATGAGACGAGACCCCTAAGACGCGAGAGGAGGTCTATAATTTGCAAGAAGCACCTGGAATGGCAGGAGTCGTGCCGGGGTACTTGAAAATCACGATATGGTCCCAAAAAGATCCGGCCGGGCCCCTGAAAATCACGCTGAGCCTAGGGGTACCAAACATTCACGCCCGGACCATGACAATCACGCTAGGGGCACGATAGGTCGTACCGTTCCCCAACAGTATCATTGGGACACAAATGAAGCTGGGGCAATGAAAAACAATCGGGACATGGATAATCACTCTGGGGCCCCAACAATGACACCAAAAGCATCCAAAACGTATTGGACACCCACAAAGTGTCGAGGTCGTTAAAACTCGCGCTAGGGATCCAAGCAAATGACGTCGGGACACAAAAGATTACATTGGACTAAAAAATTCGCGTCGCAGCCGTCGAAAATCTCACTGGGGGACCAAAAGGGTCGCGCCTGGACCCCAAAGGTTGCAGCTGCCCCCAAAATCAATTATCAACCGGAATGTCACTCTGCGCCCAAAAAAATCAGTCAAAGTCCCCCCAAAACCCGTTGGGCACTGGAAAAAAACGTGTCAGGGCACCGAAAAAAATCGCACCGGGAGACCGAAGAATCGTACCAGGACCCAAAAATATCACATAAGGACCTATACAAAATAGAACTCGATGTCCAAAAGTTCACACCGAGACTCGATCGAATCGACCCCAGCACCGGAAAATTAAGAACAGGTCCGGAAAAAAATTACCCGGAGGGCATTTATACTCCGAAAGGTGCCATCGGCTGAAAAAAAAGTCCTTCGGTGGCCGCAGTGACATCAAAGGGGCAAATGCCCCCTCCCTTCTAAGAGGGATATGCTCCCAAGAATCGAGCCGAGGCCCCCAAAAGTCGCGCTGGGGCCACAAAAATTCGCGTCGGTCCACCAGAATTCGCGTAGGGGCTCAAAGTAAATACAGCGGGCCCCAGAAAACTCGCTTCGAGGCACGAAAGTCTGCAACAGGAACCGCCAAGATCGCGTTGGGGTCACAGCTAAGTACAACGCGCCCTGCAAACTCGAACCGGTCCCACCAAATTTCGCGCTCGGACCCACAATTCACAACCCACGGTAGGACCAAAAATTTGGTCTGGGCATCAAAAATTAACGTCGGGGCTGCCAACAAATGGCGTCTTGGGCCCCACATAGGCACCGTGTGACCCCCAAAGTCGCATCGGTATCCGAAAAATAAAGCCGGAGCCCTCCAAAATAAGGAGGGATTGCAAAAAAAAGTCCGGGTCAGGACAATGGTTCTGGAGCACCGAACATGTCATCAGATGCCTTGACAAATCGTGTACGGCATCGAAAAACATACCGGAGCTCGAAGAAAATCGAGGTGAGATACAAAGACATGGCACCAGGGACTTGAAAAATCAGGCCGGGATTCGGAATTTAAAGAAAATTCAGAAGAGATCCACAAAAATCGCGTTGAGCCCAGATAACTGGCGTTGGGTCCCGGAACCTCGCGCCTGGGCGCGATAAGTCGCGCTTGGACCCAGAAAAATCGCACCGAAGCCCCAACATCGTACTGGGGCCCCACAAATGTGCGTCAGAAGCCCCAAATAAACACAGCGGGACCCTAAGAGCACAACGGGGACCGAAAATGCGACTGGCCTTCCAAAGCGCAGTCTCGCAAAAAGCAGCAGGGCCCTAAAACATGCGTTGTAGCCATAACTATATATACCGGGAACTCTTAAAAAAAAACACACACACACACCGGAAGCTCTCCAGGCACACAGGGGCCATACGACCGCACAAGGGCCTGAAAAGAGGCTGGGGCCGCAAAAAGCAACATGTTCCCAAAACGAACAAAAATACCGGGCACTAAGTAAACACATCGAGATCTTTGAAAGCGCCCCGACAACTAAAAAAAAAATTTGGTGCGCAAAAAAAGCAACAAACCCTAAAACGAGCAGGGGTTTCGAAAATGCGTTGGGCCTCTAACAAAAATGAATTGGAGCCCTGAGACATCCGTAGACGAAGAAATACGAAACGGGTTCAAAGAAGTACACTCAGGCAGGGCCTCGGTTCGGTAGCCAACCTGGAAGAGTGTTTAATCAAAGATATGAGGTGCATCAAAGCTCAGCGGGTATCCGCATTTCTTCACCATAAAATATGGGAAGTAGGGAACTAATGATCGAATTTAATTGATCGAATTTTCGCAGCGAACGCCCATACGAAGCATTTTATCACGTCAGATATGGCGCAAGTCTATAATGTGGCAGCAATTAACAAAGCGTAGGAGGCCCAGCAGAATCCGTAGCATCGCACGAAGTGTGGCGAATGCGCCGAATGCGCAAGATGGGAATGCACGTGCACTAACGTTGGCGTCGTGGCGACCGGGCACTATGAACTGGAATGTCTGAAATTGGGAAATTTTACATTTTAAAGTGATTTGTGTAGGTGTAATTTCAGCAGTGCGATGTGACTTATCAAGGGATACCAAAAGTATACATTCTAAGATGGTGGGGGAGCTAGGGTTGAAATCCGACGAATCAGAAACGATAGTGGTAGATTAGACCCCTCCACAGGATAATTCAGTTGATCACTAATTATTTTATTTAAAAAGGTCCCCTTTGACAAAATAGTGGTCGAAATCGGAAGACTTTATTCAGTAGTTGGACCCCTTCCAAATACGTTTGCCCCCTCCCCTTGACGCAAATATAGGTGCGTCACTGGTCCCCCAATAATTTTCAGAAACTTACGCCCGTGGAGCAAAGCCAACATTGCGGGGGTAAATTCCCCTCACCAGCATACAAAACAACACCGATGCCCATATTAAATGGGAGGAATGATTTTTAAAATGTATTTTCTTCCTACAAAGTTGTCTTCTGTGATTACAGCCTGCATGATTAGAGCTTCCCAGCTTCAATACCTTCTCAACGACATAATTTACAAAACGGTACAGCACAGCGATAACCATGGGCGTGACGGCGTGGAATTCGAAGGTTTTGCATTATTTATGCATTGTCATTGTTACATTGTTGCATTGCCATTGATGCATGGTTGTTCAATGCTTGTTCTTGCCGTGAATTTATTCGCGGAGGATTTATTATTTTAGCTTCTGTGCCAAGTGCCTTGCAGCCAGCACCAAATGTTATAAAAAATAAATAAATCCCTAAGATGACTATCAGAAAACCAAACCAATCCACTTCCCGTTGTCACCTTCGCGAAATTGTCGTCCACGGACTGAGAAATGATCGTTTAAGTTTGTTTATGAGATCAAGCTGGTGGGAATGACTAACAGTAGCAGTGTTAAATTATTTGTGAAATAGGGTGGAATATACCACTTATTGAATGCTGAATCGACATCCTTCTCCAGGAAGTATCGGCATCCTGCTCCTTGATGCACACTTATGAAGTCTTCATGTCTCCTTTCTAACAGTATCTCACTTATAAGTATCATGTCCATGCTCTCAATAAGGAATGGTAATACCCAAATATTTCGCAACACAATTTCAGGTAAAAGGATTATCTATAATGTGGTATAGCATACACTGTCAGTTTATAGCATAGGATTATTCTCCCTATCCTGAATATAGCTCTTCCTAAATTATGAATCTCAAAACAAAGAATAAAGGTGCGGTCATAAGTACCTACACCATTGGCTCAAATATCAGTCTGAAAGGCATTAAAAGCATTTTAAATGACATTAATTCCATGGCAAATTTTGACATCCGACTGTGCTCGTTTCAACATCTCACACCTAACGAAAAACCATTATTTTAACCCTGAACAGTAGTGATGAACCTAGCTATATTCAGTTAAACTTGGTGGACATAGAAGTGGGTTGATCAATGGGAGAAATCTTTAAGATATGCTCAGCACGAGCCCCACCAGCCCGCTACAATCTAGAGGCCAGCGGGAAGATTCTTCTCGTCGATGAAGCATAAAGATATTGGTTTGTTTTGGCACTGATGTATTTATCCACATTTGCTTATTTATACCCTGGTAAGGCTCAGTTCTCAGAAAAAAAAGATTCTTGCTATTGCGCTTTGCGTAAATGATGCACCATGCCAAGAACAAACAAGACATCAATATGAAATCATGTTCCCATTCGGGAACCATACAAAGAGCCTAAAAAGCAATAGGAGGCCCTAACACAGTGGAGGCCCCTTTTCGGGGAGCAGGAGGCCCCCTATCAACATTGCCCCCCCCCCCCCTGGAAGAATTTCGTGGCGACGCCACTGCCGTCAGAGACATCCTGGCTGTATCACAGAGTAGGTCATGATGCGGGTGTGTGGCTAAGACGTGCTGGGGATGAGGAAGTGGGAACGTCAGGAACCACGGTCATATATCGTTCTCGTACCCATTCCGTTCTGGACCCGCCTGACAACTTCTACTGTCAAATACCTTTTTGAGGATGGGCCTTTGCCATATGCATTTGGACACTTGTGCAAGTGGAAAAATTGGCCAAAGTATTTGTGTCACACTTCTTATATTGGTTGAAGGTGGTGCGTATTTTAGTAGGCAAATATTGCAAAATATTTGCTAACCTCACCCCCCTCCCTTTCACCGTCTTGCCAAGACTCTAGTGGTGCTTTTGATAGGTGAGATCACCAGAGTCCAGCTTGGTGTTCATAACAGTACCACGCCATAACGCCATAACGGCAACCACGCTTGACCCGACCTGACCGGACTTGACCCAACGTTGGCCCTGTAGCAGCGATATGAGTTCGATATGGTGTGGTCTGACTCAGCTACTGTCGAACGCTGGCACCGGTGCCACCGACGTTTGATATTAATTGAACTGACCTGACCTGAGGCTCGCACCGATGGTGCGATCTGACTCCACCTGGCGTGGGCCGGCTGAAGTGTGTTCGGTTGGTCGACCTGAACTGGGGCTGGTTATAGTGATTGTTCAGTTGTTCGATCTAACCTGATGCGCCTTGGGCCGGTTGCAGTGAAGGTTTCGAGTGGACCTGACCTGACTTGACCCGGTATGTGCCAGTTGCTGGATTGTTGGACCTGACCTGACCCGGTGTTCCGGTTGCTGGATTGTTGGATCTGACCTGACCTGACCTGACCCGGTGTGTGTCGGTTACAGTGATGGTGTCGGTGAACGGAGCGCCGGTGACGTCAGCTGCCTCAGCAGCGGCGCGCACGTCTCCGCCGGGCCCGCCAGTGGGCCCCGGCCCCGGCCCCGGACCCGGCCAGCTGGCGGCGCGCGCCTCCCCCATGTCGGCTCTGCACGACTTGTCAACGAACTCGCCACGGGCCGCCGCCAGTCCTGGCTCGTCCCGCTCAGCCTCGCGTGGCTCGCCGCACTCACCCAACCCAGGTCAGTGGCTGGGTCAGCGAGCTGCCGGCCGGTACAGGTCACCGCACTCACCCAACACAGGTCAGTGGCTGGGTCAGCGAGCTGCCGGCCGGTACAGGTCACCCAAAAGGTCAGTGGCTGGGTCGAGACCCACCCAACCCAGGTCAGTGGCTGGGTCAGCGAGCTGCCGGCCGGTACAGGTCACCGCACTCACCCAACACAGGTCAGTGGCTGGGTCAGCGAGCTGCCGGCCGGTACAGGTCACCGCACTCACCCAACACAGGTCAGTGGCTGGGTCGACACTCACCCAACCCAGGTCAGTGGCTGGGTCAGCGAGCTGCCGGCCGGTACAGGTCACCGCACTCACCCAACACAGGTCAGTGGCTGGGTTGACACTCGCCCAACACAGGTCAGTGGCTGGGTCAGCGAGCTGCCGGCCGGTACAGGTCACCGCACTCACCCAACACAGGTCAGTGGCTGGGTTGACACTCACCCAACCCAGGTCAGTGGCTGGGTCAGCGAGCTGCCGGCCGGTACAGGTCACCGCACTCACCCAACACAGGTCAGTGGCTGGGTTGACACTCGCCCAACACAGGTCAGTGGCTGGGTCAGCGAGCTGCCGGCCGGTACAGGTCACCGCACTCACCCAACACAGGTCAGTGGCTGGGTCAGCGAGCTGCCGGCCGGTACAGGTCACCGCACTCACCCAACACAGGTCAGTGGCTGGGTTGACACTCACCCAACACAGGTCAGTGGCTGGGTCAGCGAGCTGCCGGCCGGTACAGGTCACCGCACTCACCCAACGCAGGTCAGTGGCTGGGTTGACACTCTCCCAACACAGGTCAGTGGCTGGGTCCGCGAGCTGCCGGCCGGTACAGGTCACCGCACTCACCCAACACAGATCAGTGGCTGGGTCAGCGAGCTGCCGGTCGGTACAGGTCACCGCACTCACCCAACCCAGGTCAGTGGCTGGGTCGACACTCACCCAGCACAGGTCAGTGGCTGGGTCAGCGCTGCCGGCCAGTACAAGTCACCGCACCAATAGACAGGCGGTCAGACTGGTGTACTGACCAGCTGACTGGTGTACTGACCAGCTGACTGGTGTACTGGCCAGCTGACTGGTGTACTGGCCAGCTGACTAGTATATTGGTCAGCTGACTGGTGTACTGACCAGCTGACTAGTATATTGGCCAGCTGACTGGTGTACTGGTCAGCTGACTGGTGTACTGGCCAGCTGACTAATATATTGGCCAGCTGACTGGTGTACTGGCCAGCTGTCTGGTGTACTGGTCAGCTGACTAGTATATTGGCCAGCTGACTGGTGTACTGGTCAGCTGACTGGTGTACTGGCCAGCTGACTGGTGTGCTGACCAGCCGACTGGTGTACTGACCAGCTGACTAGTATATTGGCCAGCTGACTGGTGTACTGGTCAGCTGACTGGTGTATTGGCCAGCTGACTAGTGTACTGACCAGCTGACTGGTTTGCTGACCAGCTGACTGGTGTACTGGCCAGCTGACTAGTATATTGGCCAGCTGACTGGTGTACTGGCCAGCTGACTGGTGTACTGGTCAGCTGACTGGTGTACTGGTCAGCTGACTGGTGTACTGGCCAGCTGACTGGTGTACTGACCAGCTGACTAGTATATTGGCCAGCTGACTGGTGTACTGACCAGCTGACTGGTGTACTGGCCAGCTGACTAGTATATTGGCCAGCTGACTGGTGTACTGACCAGCTGACTAGTATATTGGCCAGCTGACTGGTGTGCTGGCCAGCTGACTAGTGTACTGACCAGCTGACTAGTGTACTGACCAGCTGACTGGTGCTGCCTCTGACCAGCTGACTGGTGTACTGGCCAGCTGACTAGTATATTGGCCAGCTGACTGGTGTACTGACCAGCTGACTGGTGTACTGGTCAGCTGACTGGTGTACTGGCCAGCTGACTGGTGTACTGGCCAGCTGACTGGTGTGCTGGCCAGCTGACTGGTGTACTGGCCAGCTGACTAGTATATTGGCCAGCTGACTGGTGTACTGACCAGCTGACTGGTGTACTGGTCAGCTGACTGGTGTACTGGCCAGCTGACTGGTGTACTGGCCAGCTGACTAGTATATTGGCCAGCTGACTGGTGTACTGACCAGCTGACTGGTGTACTGGTCAGCTGACTGGTGTACTGGTCAGCTGACTGGTGTACTGGCCAGCTGACTAGTATATTGGCCAGCTGACTGGTGTACTGACCAGCTGACTGGTGTACTGGCCAGCTGACTGGTGTACTGGCCAGCTGACTAGTATAATTGGCCAGCTGACTGGTGTACTGACCAGCTGACTGGTGTACTGATCAGCTGACTGGTGTACTGGTCAGCTGACTGGTGTACTGGCCAGCTGACTAGTATATTGGCCAGCTGACTGGTGTACTGACCAGCTGACTGGTGTACTGATCAGCTGACTGGTGTACTGGCCAGCTGACTAGTATATTGGCCAGCTGACTGGTGTACTGACCAGCTGACTGGTGTACTGACCAGCTGACTGGTGTACTGGTCAGCTGACTGGTGTACTGGCCAGCTGACTAGTATATTGGCCAGCTGACTGGTGTACTGACCAGCTGACTGGTATACTGGCCAGCTGACTGGTGTACTGACCAGCTGACTGGTGTACTGGCCAGCTGACTGGTGTACTGGTCAGCTGACTAGTATATTGGCCAGCTGACTAGTGTACTGACCAGCTGACTGGTGTACTGACCAGCTGACTGGTGTACTGACCAGCTGACTGGTGTACTGGCCAGCTGACTAGTATATTGGCCAGCTGACTGGTGTACTGACCAGCTGACTGGTGTACTGGCCAGCTGACTAGTATGTTGGCCAGCTGACTGGTGTACTGGCCAGCTGACTGGTGTACTGGCCAGCTGACTGGTGTACTGGCCAGCTGACTAGTATATTGGCCAGCTGACTGGTGTATTGACCAGCTGACTGGTGTACTGGCCAGCTGACTGGTGTACTGGCCAGCTGACTGGTGTACTGACCAGCTGACTGGTGTACTGGCCAGCTGACTGGTGTACTGGCCAGCTGACTGGTGTACTGGCCAGCTGACTAGTATATTGGCCAGCTGACTGGTGTACTGACCAGCTGACTGGTGTACTGGCCAGCTGACTGGTGTACTGACCAGCTGACTAGTATATTGGCCAGCTGACTGGTGTACTGACCAGCTGACTGGTGTACTGGTCAGCTGACTAGTATATTGGCCAGCTGACTGGTGTACTGGCCAGCTGACTGGTGTACTGGCCAGCTGACTAGTATATTGGCCAGCTGACTGGTGTACTGACCAGCTGACTGGTGTACTGGCCAGCTGACTGGTGTACTGGCCAGCTGACTAGTATATTGGCCAGCTGACTGGTGTACTGACCAGCTGACTGGTGTATTGGCCAGCTGACTGGTGTACTGGCCAGCTGACTGGTGTGCTGGCCAGCTGACTGGTGTACTGGTCAGCTGACTAGTATATTGGCCAGCTGACTGGTGTGCTGGCCAGCTGACTGGTGTACTGACCAGCTGACTGGTGTGCTGGCCAGCTGACTGGTGTGCTGGCCAGCTGACTAGTGTACTGGTCAGCTGACTAGTATATTGGCCAGCTGACTGGTGTGCTGGCCAGCTGACTGGTGTACTGGCCAGCTGACTGGTGTACTGGTCAGCTGACTAGTATATTGGCCAGCTGACTGGTGTGCTGGCCAGCTGACTGGTGTACTGGCCAGCTGACTAGTGTGCTGATTGAGGCGCTGCTCGGGAGACGGGCCGTGATATGAGCCGTCGGCCTGGGTTTGGCTCTGACGATGGGCGGACATGGCCCTCCTCCGCCTGTTTACACTGGTGGCGGCCTCAGTCGGCCAGACGGTGTTTACACTGGCGGCGGCCTCAGTCGGCCAGACGGTGTATACACCACCGCCCACTGCTATGTTTGCTTTCAGAGGCGAAATTCCCGTTGATTACAGTTACCATCTTCTGCAGAATTTGTTGAACTTGGCTACGGTATCGAGATAGCCGGTGTGTAGGTTAGTCACAACTAGCGCTGGTGCTGGATAGGATAGCCGGTGTCTAGGTTAGTCACAACTGGCGTCGGTGCTGGGTAAGATAGCCGGTGTCTAGGTTAGTCACAGCTAGCGTCGGTCCTGAATAGGATAACCTCCGGATAAGTTGGAAGTTTTTTTATTCACTTGAGCCATGTGGCGGTGCTGTGGTACACCATCCATACCGTCCTCGTCCTCCATGGAGCATTTCACCGGTGGGCTGTGACCTATGACCGGCAGCGGGCGAACCGTCGGTATGTGACCCTGTGTCGGCTGTGATCTATGATTTGCAGCGGGCGGGCAGTCGGTATGTGACCCTGTGTCGGCTGTGACCTATGACCGTCAGCGGGCGAACCGTCGGTATGTGACCCTGTGTCGGCTGTGATCTATGATTTGCAGCGGGCGGGCAGTCGGTATGTGATCCTGTGTCGGCTGTGACCTATGACCGTCAGCGGGCGAACCGTCGGTATGTGACCCTGTGTCGGCTGTGATCTATGATTTGCAGCGGGCGGGCAGTCGATATGTGACCCTGTGTCGGCTGTGACCTATGACCGTCAGCGAGCGAACCGTCGGTATGTGACCCTGTGTCGGCTGTAGCCTATGACCGGAAGCGGGCGAACCATCGGTATGTTACCCTGTGTCGACTGTGACCTATGATTTGCAGCGGGCGGACAGTCGGTATATGACCCTGTGTCGGCTGTGACCTATGATTCGCAGTGGGCGGGCAGTCGGTATGTGACCCTGTGTCGGCGGTGACCTATGGCCGGCAGCGGGCGAACCGTCGGTAGGTGACCCTGTGTTGGCTGTGACCCATGACCGACAGTGGGCGGACAGTCGGTATGTGACTCTGCATCGGCTGTGACTTTTGACCTATGACCGGGAGCGGATGGACAGTCGGTATGTGACTCTGTGTCGGCTGTGATCTATGACTGGCAGCGGGCGGGCAGTCGGTATGCGACCCTGTGTCGGCTGTGACCATGGCCGGCAGCGGGCGAACAGTGGGTTAGTGACCCTGTGTCGGCTATGACCTGTGACCTATGACCGGCAGCGGGCGGGCAGTCGGTATGTGACCCTGTGTCGGCTGTGACCTTTTATCTATGACCGGTAGCGGGCGGACAGTCGGTATGTGGCCCTGTGTCGGCTGTGACCTTTGACCTATGCCCGGTAGCGGGCGGACAGTAGGTATGTGGCCCTGTGTCGGCTGTGACCTTTGACCGGTAGCGGGCGGACAGTCGGTATGTGACCCTGTGTCAGCTGTAGCCTATGATCGGCAGTGGGCGGACAGTTGGCATGTGACCCTGTGTCGGCTGTGACCTATGACCGGCAGCTGACAAGACAGTTGGTATGTGACCCTGTGACCTTTGACCTATGACCGGCAGCGGACGGACAGTCGGTATGTGACACTGTGTCGGCTGTGACCTTTGACCATGACCGGCAGCGGCTGGACAGTCGGTATGTGACCCTGTGTCGGCTGAGACCTTTGACCTATGACCGGCAGCGGGCGGACAGTCGGCATGTGACCCTGTGTCGGCTGTGACCTGTGACCTGTGACCTGTGACCTATGACCGGCTGTGACCTGCAACCCATGGCCGGCAGCGGGCGGACGGTCGATTTATGACCCTTTGTCGGCTGTGACCTTTGACCTATTACTGGCAGCGGGCGGACAGTCTGTATGTGACCCTGTGTCGGCTGTGACCTATGACCGGCAGCGGGCGGACAGTCGGTATGTGACCTATGACCGACTGTGACCTTTGACCCATGGCCGGCAGCGGGCGGACAGTCGTCGACGGCCGCGGTCACCGTCAGCCGGAGGCCGTCGTCGCGGCCGCCCGTGACGACTGACGGCACCGCTGAGCAGGGCGTCGCCACGTCCACCGTCGCCGACCCGGTGCCCAACGCGCTGCTCAAGTGCACCATCTGCCAGGAGCGGCTGGAGGACACGCACTTCGTGCAGTGTCCCTCCAAGAGCCACCACAAGTTCTGCTTCCCCTGCTCCAGGGAGAGCATCAAGCGACAGGGCGTCTGTTCGGAGGTGAGGACCGCCAGATGACAGGCTGGTAGTGGGGTAGGAGTTAGAGCCGGGCAACAGCCGCCAGGCGACAGCCAGGCGACAGCCAGGCGACAGTCAGGCGACAGTCAGGCGACAGTTTGGTGGCGAGGTAAGAGTAAGAGGCAGAAGTCAGGAGACAGCCAATGTGATAACCGGCGGCGTTTAGACCCGTTCACTGGCAGGTCTGACAGTGAACCTTGGACCTTGGACAACCTTGGACCTCATAAGGTCCAAGGTTCATTTTCTTGGGATGGGGGACAGTCTGATCTTGGATAACGCAATATATTGGGACATCCCAATCTTCGAGGGCTGCCGGTACGCTGCCCTAAAAAGACAGCGTTCCAAAAAATATTCCGAGTGTGTTTTAAGTGAGTTCTCCACCACGGAGAGGAGCTGAAGCCGTAGAATGTGGGCGGCGTCCGTGAGATGTGTGTCGCTGGCGCTGTGACGTACCCTTCGGCGCTGTGACATACCCTCTGGCGCTGTGACGTACCCTCCGACGCTGTGACGCACCTTCTGACGCTGTGACGTACCCTCTGGCGCTATGACGTACCCTCTGGCGCTGTGACGTACCCTCCGACGCTGTGACGTACCTTCTGACGCTTTGACGGACCTTCTGGCGCTGTGACGGACCTTCTGGCGCTGTGACGTACCCTCCGGCGATGTGACGTACCCTCCGGCGATGTGACGTACCCTCCGGCGCTGTGGCGTACCCTCCGGCGCTGTGAAATGCCCTGGATAGTGCAGCGTGGTCGGCGCGGTATCGATTGCCGACTGTGGACGTCGCCGGGCCGACCTTTACCCGGTCCGGGCCAGCGTGTGACGGCGTGTGACGGCCCGGGCCAGCGTGTGACGGTGTGTGACGGCCCGGGCCAGCGTGTGACGGCGTGTGACGGTCCTGGCCAGCGTGTGACGGCGTGTGACGGCCCTGGCCAGCGTGTGACGGCGTGTGACGGTCCTGGCCAGCGTGTGACGGTGTGTGACAGCCCGAGCCGGCGTGTGACTGCCCGGGCCGGCGTGTGACTGCCCGGGCCCACCGCTCACCCGCCGTCGCCGCCTGCTTCCGGCTGACGACGGGCGGGCGACGCTGACCGGGCCGGGACCAGTGCCAGCTGGCCAGACCGCAGCGGGCAGTCGGCCAGGCCGGAACAGCGCAGCCTTCTCCATTATGGCTGATGACCCGCCCCTGCCAACTGCGCTCCGGCTGCTGCCGCATGATCCAGTTCCCCAGATTACCGCGACATGCCACGATGGTGTGTGTAGCAGGCTTCCATCGGATGTTAAGCTCTCCTTGAAAATAGCCCCTTCCTCGAAGCCGCCATTACACCATTGATTATCCACCCGTGTGGTAGGTTGCTGCTGAATACCACTGGAAAGGATGTACGATCACAGTGTATCTGGTTATTTGACATCGGAGCATAACTCGCACGAAGCGCCTCGTTATTCTGACACATTTGGGAATTGACTTGCCACAGGAATTCACGAATTGGTAATTTCCTGAGAGGCTTTAGTTTACTTCATTGGCGTGTATGCTTGCACCCAATAATGAGCAGTTGCTAACCATCACCCTTATCATGCTGCGGTCATAAAACATACACCATAACCCGTACCACAATGGATAGCACCGTAGCTGCCACCATGCGTATGTAAATCAAAACTGGCACCAGTACAAGCAACTTCGCTCATGAGAACAAGTAAATCACAGCCCTTCCAGCAAGAGACTGAAACAAGGCAGAATACAACGGTGAAGCGTAAGTAGACCGTGTTTGAACAGTACAGCCATGAAGCAGCAGCACTATCTGCGAGCGAGACGGCCAGATTCTCCTAGTCATCGCCGGGTGACATAACGAAATAAATCAATAACAGCGATATGGTCAATTGACCGGGCCTCTGCTTCCTGTCATCACTAAGAATGCATGCACTGTCCTCTCCTATCTCCTTGCCGTTCCAGATGTCACCTTTGTGGATACATACTGGAATAACGTAACTAAGTGAATGTAATGGGCCCTTCAAGCATTTTGTTTGTGTTCAAACTGCGCCCATCGTAACACTCTTATGAGAGTAAAATGGGGGCAAGAGATTGTCAGTGTGATGTTGTGTGATGGCAGTGTGGTGTTGAGCGCAATATGACCAACTGCCGCGACAATTGGATGGCAATAAATGGGCACAAAATGACCCACGCATTCGCTGCATCTCGAAGCTCCAAATCGATGTCCAGTGCAACCGATGTAAGATGGACAGGTATTGCGTCTATGGCTGTTGCACGAGACGACCGAACTGGACCAGCCACTCGGCGGTGTAGTGACCCAGGCTGGCGCCGGCGGCGACGCGGCTGTCCGCCGATCATTGGCCGCCGCTCTGACTGCCTGACGCCGCACACGTCTGGACCCGTGCCAGACCGCGCCGCTATTCTGGTTCTCTGGACGGCTGCCGGCCGACCGCCGTCGCGTTGACGGCTTGGCAGCCCGCTACGCGCACCGTTGACAGTCTGTCACGCCGCTGCCGCGCTGACGGGCCACGTTTCTCTCCTCTGTCGCAGGTGTACTGTCCGAGCGGAGAGAAGTGCCCGCTGCAGGACTCGAACGTGCCGTGGGCCTTCATGCACAACGAGATCACCACCATCATCGGCGACGAGGTGCCCGTGAAGAAGGAGCGGGACCCGTGACGGGCGACTGGGAGGCCCGGACGCCAGCTCGAGCTGCTTCTTGATTGACATTAATTAACGGAACTCTCCTTGTGGCTGAGACCCGTCGCAGGCGATGCGCAGAGTCGAGCGACGGTGTGCTGCGAGTTGACCGGACGGGCGTACAGCCCATGGAGTAAGAGCTGCGTCCGTGCAGCTGCCCGGACCGTGTCAAGCTTCCGCGTGCAACAGGCGTACTAGTTGTCAGACAGGTCGCGGTAGAGGCAGGGAAGCAGTCGCGCGACAACACTGCCGCTCGCACGCGTGTGTACATATTTAGCCGCCGCGCCGGGTGTGCCGACTCGTGGCCGGGGCGGCAGACCCCTAGTCATCCGGCCGGTGCGTCTGGTGGCGTCACACTCTGCCTGAGGCTGCGACACTGCTAGCAAAACTCGTGGCCAGCGCTGACAAACAGGCCGCTCCTGGGTTTGTGTCATCCAGAAAATCATCCCCCAGAAAATTGTCCCCTCCCTTTTCTTACTGGGGAGGTGATTGGTCCTGTTTGACGGTGACTGTTAACGTATTGATCGTCGATAAAATGTCCAAAACCCACTGGAAAGTACAAAAAGGCATTTCTGGTGTTACAAAGTGGAAGAAAAGTACACTCTCCGAATTAGATGACGCATTTTCTCTCGGGGACCGCGGTAGTCCAATCGGCAGGGAGTGGACTGTTGATAAGATCGTTGGTTTGGATCCCACAGTCGGCGGGGACCGCGGTAGTCCAGTCGGCAGGGAGTGGACTGTTGATGATAAGATCGTTGGTTTGGATCCCACAGTCGGCGGGGACCGCGGTAGTCCAGTCGGCAGGGAGTGGACTGTTGATGATAAGATCGTTGGTTTGGATCCCACAGTCGGCGGGATTACAGAGTCCACTCGCGATCAACCGGCGTGAGAGGATAGCGACGCTATATGGCCCAGCAGTCGGGTGCGTCGTAAAAGAACCCAAGAAGCACCACCACACATTTTCTCTCCACATCCAGGATCTCAAAACGTAAATTCAATCCTGATCGTGGCCGTGTCGCGCACCAGACCTGTGGGCGTGTCACGCACTTGACCTGTGGCATCCTGCCACTTGACCTGTTGACCCGGCCATCCTGTCGGCCATCCTGCCGACCATCCTGCCGGCGGCGCCTGACGCCTGGTGATGGACACGTCCGTCGGTCTGCGGTGGTGACGATGCCACGCCCCGGCCCATCTTGTTTTGTTTGGGACCAGCGGTGTGTGGTGTGTGGCCAGGCCGGCACCGGCACGAGTCGATGTCGGCACGCTCGCCGTTTGTGCCGGCAGCAGGCCGTTTGGCTGCCGGCACCGGCTCGCCAGGCTGGGACGCGCTCGGGTCGCCTGCACACGAGTTTCAGCTCAACTGAGGTGTGCTCGGTCGGCGGCGCGGCACACGCTCCGCTCCGTTCTCCGGTGCGTGTTCGGTGGGCGGTGTGCCACAACGTGACCGACCTTGGAGCGTGTTCGGTGCGAGGTGCTGCCGTTGTGGCCGACGGCAGGCGTTGTCGCCGTTGCGCAGGCGCGCTGCCGCGGCCTACGTCACTTCACTGTACCCCAGGCGTGGCGGCCGTGCCGGAGGCTGGTTTGCGCCGGCCGCCGCCGGCCGCAGCGCATTGTCTGATCGGATGGGTGCGTCTCCTCCGACTGGCGACACGACGTCGGGGATTAGTGTCGCAAATGGCGGGCCACTGTCGTGCATCTGTGTGGCCATTCTTACATAAGTCCGGCTATTGTGTTGCCCGTGCCTGACCGCTGTCTTGCATACGCATACCGGGAAAGTGGAGACTGTGGGCCGCGAAAATTGCCCCAATGTCTTCGATTCATGTGTGGTGTTTCTGCGCTATTACAACTGTTGTCACCCATTTGCACTATGTTACCATTGTTGGAATTGCGTCTGGCAACTCGGCACCTGCCCAGCTAAATACGCGCAGAATTAACGTCCGTTTTTTTCGTTTCCGAGCTGAACCAAATACGTTTTCGGAGGCAGACGACAGCTAAACGTCAACACGCGCTCGGGAGGGTGGCCGATTGCCACGCGGTCGGGTGGGGGATCAATTTGACTCCCTGCCGGATCACGGGCCGGACGTCCTAGAGAGACTGGGAACCACTCGGGCCAAAGGTAAGATTATCGATGATATATATTTTTTTTATTCCAGAAGCTGATAACTGCCATATATTTCCGGCTAAACCTTCTTAAAACGTATTCGCCGGTTAATTGCGAGTCGATTGGTACCCAAAATGATGCATTTTGGTGCAGCTACCGCGAGTTGGGTCAGGTCAAAATTGCAACATTTTCAGCAACTGAAAATGGGTCAGAATTTCGAAATGCTTACCCCTTTTGGTTAAAATGGACGCTGAAGTTTGAATTCGGCGCCAAAAATATCTCTGTCATCCAGACGCCTAGAAAAGGGCAACTCGGGTCAGTGACCTTAAAAAGGCAAAATGCTCAAATGCAGGCGTCAAGTTGTCTGAAGCCTGCGGTGGCGGTCATCGGAGTCCCTACTGGGGAAATGACCATCAATTGGAGTTGAATCCGCACTTGGAAAGGCGGCATCTCTCAGAAGCGATGACCTGCCTCTGACCTCACCTTTCACCTGGCACCACGTTTCACCTAGCTTAGTGACCTTTGTGATATACAAATGAAATTAATTACCACCAAAAAGATTTGCCAATCAGTTTGCAAGACGTATGTCAACTTTCGTAGCGCTGAGCGCAGCCGTCTTCCTGCGGTTTTTGGAAAACCTTTGGGTGAGGTGGGCAATTTAACCCCCACCCTACCCGAATGCGCGTTCATGTTAGCACGATAACATTGCAGTTTCTTCCGACCAGAATAAGGATGAAAAATTATATGAACAATAATGAGCAATAATACCGCAATAAGCCTGATACTAGAGCCATGGACTGGTCTCAGCTGCAGATTTGGCTCTCTGTCGCTGCGTTCTGGTCGCCAACTTCCGATATACTTAGACTGACGTTCTGGTCGCCAACTTCTGATATAATTAGACTGACGATCTGGTCGCCAACTATTGATGTAATTAGACTGACGTTCTGGTCGCCAGCGACTGATATAGTTAGACTGACGTTCTGGTCGCCAACTTCTGATATAATTAGATTGACGTTCTGGTCGCCAACAACTGATATAATCAGACTGACAAAGGGCAGATGTTTCCACGCTTCATCTTGCAGGGTTTGGCACACCAGCTGATATATTGCATCGGTAAATGGTGATGTTTTCCGAGAGTAAATATCGCAGATTATAGCGGTACTGAACTATGTGGGAAAGCCCCTGTGAGATGCTGAATATGCACCTCTTTTTGCGGATAGCGTGAGTAATTGTTCTGGTCCGTAGTCCCAATTTTCCATATATCTGTGCAAAATTGAGCACAATGTAGTGTGATTTCGTACGATTAGTCGGAACTATGTGGAGTGTGTTCCTTCGAAGTGATTTCACCAGTTGACGGTTCGCATCTGACAAGCATTTGATTTGTACGATGTTGCTGCGCTTTCCACGCTAGTATCAAGTCGGCACTTGATTTTGATGATCTTTGTTTTGCCAGAAGCCCCATGCCTGATCTTTCCAGGCTAGGTCATGGCAAGACTATGGGTGGAGAACGCGGTGAACCAAGTGTGACTACCACACCAACTTGAGAACAGATGCTTCAAAAAGTATTTACATTGCAACGATATCGTTTTGCTTCATCGTAACAACTTTTTGTCGTGTTCACCCACTCCTGATAGAACCGAATTTGACACAGCACGGTACTGCAACACCAAGTGACCCAAGATGAGCTTACTGTGATAGCCTTCTTCGACTTTATGCCGGATATTTTCGTTCACCTCCACCAACCAGGAATTTCTCGTTGCCAGCTCTACTAATTGACCAGGCAATGGTGTCACTTTTCATACGTTAAGGAGGTCAATGGCCCCCTCAATCATTGATTTGCTCCGTTGAACGAGACCACAGTTTAACAATTGGGCCTATCTAACAATATGGTACACACACTGGATAAAAATTGCTTTCAAGGCATCTTTGACCATCAAAAAGGTCATTTGGCGCCCGCAATCGATTTCACAGTGACGCACTTGTGTCCAGGTCTGTGGGAGGGGGACCAGCATCCCCCGCAATACGTGTCGAGATCGGACACATCCGCTGCGTGTGCTAAATCAGCCCAATGGCTGTTGAATGTCACGTCCTGGGCACTACACGAGGGCGGTTTTGGCTTCATTTTCAGTGTTGTACAGACGCCGGCACGGCGACTCATTTGGAAGCCGCGTTTCCGGCAACGTCGGCGGCCGATCGTCGCACGGGGACGTCCGGCAATTGGCGAATGGACACAGTATCCGGCTGGGGTGACGTGAAGCCGGTCAGCCGGTGACCGGGCCTCTGTGTGGTGTGGTGCGCGTCTCGACCGTGTTGCGCAGGCCGTAGCGCTTCGGCGATGCTGCAGCGTGATAGCGTGGTCACAGCACGTGTGGGAAGACTGACCGCGCGGTGATTAGATGGACTCTGTCGGTGTGGGATGTCGGTGTTGATCCTCTGTTGGCTCTCGTGTGGGCGATCGACGAATTGCGTTCTTGCTGGCCGTTTTGCTTGCTGAATACAGATAGGTACACATGGTGTGTGTCTGTGTGTGTGTGTGTGTTTCTTCAGCCGGGCGGCACGCCACTCGGTGCCGTGCCCGTGTGTAAGCCGCGGACCGGATGCCGGCCGGTGTTCGTGCCGCCAGAGTCCTGCCGAAGCTCCAGGAAAGATGAGTTGCCTGCGATGAGTTCGGCGGAGCGGCCGCGGAGCGTGTCGGCGATCAGACGCGCCAGCTGTGCTGCACGTGAGCGGCACATTCACGTGTCTGGAGCGGTGCCCGCCGGCAGACGGCAGGATCCGCCCGCTGCTGGTCTGCACCGGCGGTGACGTCACGGCCGCCGAGACGGTGCCGCAGCCGGGCGGCAGTGCCGGTCGCTTCGGGGCGCTGCTGGCCGGCATCGGGGGAGTTGTGCGGGTGTCGGCGGTCCCCGGGGCGCTGCCCCGGTGCGGGGTGGTGGAGCTGCTGGCCGGCACCGGGGAGTTGTGCGGGTGTCGGCGGTCCCCGGGGCGCTGCCCCGGTGCGGGGTGGTGGAGCTGCTGGCCGGCACCGGGGGAGTTGTGCGGGTGTCGGCGGTCCCCGGGGCGCTGCCCCAGTGCGGGGTCGGCACCAGGAGTTTGTGTTGGAGGGCTGTCGTTAGGGAGTGCGACAATGGATGTGTGTCCGGAGCGATCAGGATTTTGCATCGCGGAACTATGGAAGGCACCAGGAGTGAATGGCAAGCGGTCGACGTTGGGGTCTTTTTCTGGGAGGCTCGTCGCTGCAGCGATGACACAAGCTAAACCATGCGAATAATTAAACCCAGTTGAGGTGCATTCGCACATATCAAGCGCATATTCCACACTAAATGCACTTGTATGCTCAAAGCTATTTCAAAGTAATCATGTAAAATATTCAATCCCACAAATTTAATATATTACGCTCACTGGGCTTGTTCAATTCTACAAAACGAACGCCATTGCAAAAGCCAACTGACCACCATTAACAGGCGTTCCACTTCCGTGAGACCACCCCTTTCCCGACATGTCGTGACATGCCATGGATGCGGGGCGGGGATGGTCGAGTGGTTAAGGTGTTGAGCTCTGGGTACCAAAGGTCCCGGGTTTAACACTCGCGCCACTCAGGACATTTCCCAATCCCGCGGCCCACCGGCGAAGCAGTGTGGGCGGCGCCATAAGCCGTGATCGTGCATAAAGTGCGTCGTGAAACACACAATAAACAAACAAACAACGTGCCACGAATGCATACATTGATAAACCTATATATATAAACATGTATGTATGTATGTATATGCAGATCTATGCGTCTTTGTGTGTGTGCGTGTGTATATCTAGAAAATGTTTGCGAGTTGGGTCGGGGGAGGGGGAGATTTCGCTACGTTTTGTTAGGCTTATAGGTGCAATAACGTTCGTGATGAAGTGCGAATGCTCAGTGTCGGTATGGTGTCCACGGTCGGAGTGGATTCGGCGAGCTTCCTGTTTGCAATGCCTTCACAGCTAGGTATCATATTAGTCGCTCGTTTCGCTTCACTTGGAATGTGTGCTGGGCGCATTTACACGCAGTGTGTACACATCATGCAGTGTAAATGTTGCGTAGGATTTCGAGTTATGCCATGCGGCAGATGTTCGTTATGCCTCAGACGTACTGGACGCTGATTCCCGCACATTGGTATCGCCAAAGAGTTCACAGTTTAGTTGGTAAGCTACGTTTCATGTACATGGCATTTTCCCCTGAGACCGGCATGGCACGTGTGACCATGTTTGTTGCCTGCGCTGCACTGGGGAAGTTCCAGAGCTTAAGTGACCAGACTATTTTTAGGTTGTTTTTGTTGGTCCATGCTGTTTGGAGAGGTAACCTGGAGGAGCGTGCAATCTCCGTTATTGTGTGGGCAACTCTATTGTATGTGAATGGTAATCTGATGTATGTGCTATCTTTTCTGGATGCTGTTTTTGTTTTCCCCTGGTTACAGATCTGGCGAATAACAGATGACAGATTTGATGGATGTGACAGTTCACTGCGGAGAACGGGTGGGTAGCCGTTGGTTATGAAAAGGCTGCAACATGTTGCGGCTGCATTAAGTGCAATACGATGTTACAGTATTATGGATTGTGGGTCGGGGGATGGGTGAGGTGCGACGTTCGTCAAAAATGTCCCAAAATTATGATATTCACATCAATTTCATTGCGCCTTGCCCTGCAACAATAGTTGCCAGCCTGAAGCTCTTTTGAACCTTGACATGCCTTCCTGATGAATGATGGGTTTCCGGAACCATGCATACCTGAACCAATATGCTTAATACTATTAACGGATAACATCAGATTGATGATGTGACGCATGGACCGTCGACAGAATATCTATGCCCTCTCCGACGTGCGGCTACCGCTGAGGAGAAGCCAGCGTCTGTTGGAGTAGATGGGGGAGAAAGTGTTCGCCTCGTCCGACGTTTCTACGGAGATTCGACTGTTCCTGGTACACCACGGCTTCAATTCGCCGCACCCCCCCCCCCTGCCGAGAAGCGTCCGACCATGACGAACACTGCCCGATGTTTCGCCCTGATACATGCCGGTTACTTCACTGATTGCATCACTACATCTTGATTCCAGAAAAAGGGAGATTGAAGAGTCCGAAAATGTCACAGCAAATTATTGGTGCCTAAATAGCCATGGAATATCCCTGTGCGTCTATATGAAGTCCCCTGCACCACATTCCTTTCCATTGGCGTCCATAAATAGGTCCAGGCGCTTCACTTCACGTGAAGTGTATGTTGCGGATACCATTCATTTTACATTTCAGAAATTTCGCCATGATTTGCTATCAGTGCGCTGGGTAACATAGACCTTCCCGTCGCGTCGATGCGGCCCGGCCCCGGCAATAAACCAATCAACTCATGAGCTGCTGTGCTTCTTTGCTGCAGATGCAAGCCCATAGTTGACCTGATCCGGTCTTGGTTGGCGTACTGGCACACACCTATGCCATTGACCTTGGTTGGCGTACTGGCACACACCTATGCCATTGACCTTGGTTGGCGTACTGGCACATACCTATGCTATTGACCTTGGTTGGCGTACTGGCACACACCTATGCCATTGACCTTGGTTGGCATACTGGCACACACCTATGCCATTGACCTTGGTTGGCGTACTGGCACACACCTATGCCATTGACCTTGGTTGGCGTACTGGCACACACCTGTGCCATTGACCTTGATTGGCGTACTGGCACACACCTACGCCATTGACAGTCCCGTCAGTCTCTGATGTAATTTCAGTCCCGTGACGCTCGTTCGCAAAGTTGCGATGCTGATGGTGAAACAACGATGGCTCTTCGAAGCAGCAGGCCAATTGAACAGTCAGCTGTTCGGCCCCTGCCGTAGGCTGGACGACATCCAACGATTGACGTAATCACCATTGTGTCCGCCGGTGAATGTGGGTCGCAATCGGCATCCTGAAATTGGAACATCAGGACAATGCCAATAGGGTAGGCCGGCGAACACGGTACGTAGGCGAACAGGCGTTGGCGTGTCCCCAAAACGCTGTGAAGCTTAATATTACGTCTATGAGCGTTGCATGGAAAGAATGGCTGGTACAGAATCGAATTTCGAATTCGGCGCCAAAAAAGTACCTCAGAGGTCCCTCGAGGTCCCTGAACACCCAAAAAGGTCCCTCGAGGTCACTTGAGGTTAACACTGAAGTCAATGGCCTTGAAAATGTAAAATGCATGCGACCTGACGTGAAGATGTGTGAAGCATGTGATGGCGGTCATCCGCCTCCCGACTGGGTAAATAACTATAAACTGGAGTCGATACTTGGTGGCACTTCGAGAGGCTCACCTTCCAGGAGCGATGGCCGGACATTAGCCTCATCTGGCTCAGTGACATTTAGTAAGGCCAAGATGAAACTACCGCAAACAAATCCGTTTTCCCATTGTATATTGAGCCATGCAAATTCGCGCATAGCGCCGTCGTTTTCCCGCTGACCTGAGCAATATCTCAAGAGGGGTCAATTTGGCCCACACCCGAGCGATTGTTAAGGGATATATCTGTATAAATTTTGGTTCGAATGAAATAGCCAATTCGTTAACGTGTCATTGGTTACTGAAATAAGTTGCATCAATTGCTATTTGACAAGTTGACGGCGTGAGCTTGTCTTGATCGCGAAATCTCCAGCGCGGAGCAGCGGCGTCCAGGGCAGACACCAGTCTCCCACGCGTCGAAGCGCCCTAAAGCCCAAATAACTAACCAACCAGTCTCCCACGCTGCATGGTCGTCAGCACTGCGCCGCCAGGACAGCCGCGCCGGCCGGGGTCGGAGCCGCGCCCGCCGACCGCCGCCCGCCCAGCCAACGGCGCAGAGCCGACAGCTGGCACTCTGCCAACCGCCCGGGGCGGCGCGCCCGGCTGGCACGCTGCCAACAGCGTCATCGGCGACGGCCGCAACGGTGCCAGCGATAGATGCCGAGCCGAGACGGGAAGATGGAAAAACAGGCCGCCGAGCCAAAATCGCATCTTCGCGACTCCTGAGATAAAGCACCTACCTCGTCGTCCTGTGATCTCTTTCTGGACTGGTATTGAACGCCGGAATCGTTAGTTCTTGTAATTTAGGGACGCATCGACTGCATGAGTCATGCAACGCCCATCAACGCCGGAATCAGGTTGCGGTGTGCCCGAAGTGTGTCTGCCGTAACATTCGTCAGCAACCAGGGCGGTAGATGACTTATTTGCTGGCTCAGTTTCCATATCTATTACACCAGCGGGACTTGGGCAGTGGTGGATCCAGCAATCCGGTTTTGAATCGGTGTGGTTGAATTATTTGAAGTCGCCAATTTGCAAAACAACTCATCGAATTTGGATGCTGCCTGAGCTTCAGCTGAAACAATATCTTGCGCGAAATGTTCATAGATTCCCAGCAAATCGCGAATGGGGGCCGATTTTGTTCAGAATCAGGCCATCTGGGGTGGAAACATGGCCCCGTCGGCCCCCTGGATTCGCCACTGGATTCGGCAAGGCTCACGTGGCAAACTTACCCAATGACAAGGACAGTAACGGAGATCAGCTAATGTGGGAACAAATGTGCAGTAAACTTCACGTACTTACTGAACAACAATGCCGAATATGGAACGGGACACTCAAGATTGTCTGGTACAGCAATGGACCATTCATTTCGTTCCCATCGTTTCCTGCATTGGTCAGTTGAAGACTGAACAACTTGAAGCTACAGGAAAAAAAACTGAAGCTGCCAGAAAACACCTTCAACTACATTGGCAATACCATGATGGATGGGCGCTAAATAACCAAACCTGGTCGATGCTCCATAAAACTCAAATAACCAACCAAGGCAATACCATGACGGGCCATTACGCCCCAACTGTGATCCGGATCGTCTCGATCCGGATTGTCTCGGAGGTCTCAGACATCCACGTTCGCCTAAGCCGAGCACACAAGCTCAGCCGACGTGATGTCATCAGCAACACGAGACACCGACACCGGCGGCGGGTGCAGGAGGACGCCAGCCGCACTCTGACATCATCCCTGCGGCTTCGACCGTGGAGAAGCGACATGAAATCCGAGGAGAGCACTGCCATCCAGGAGTGATCGGATGAGCGTAGCGGATGGTCGGAGAAAAGGGGTGCGTCGTTAAGCGTCCTAGCCCATTCCGGAAAAGCAATGAAGTATATTGAGACGCCTGAGGCGCCGCTGTTTAACATCGTCTGTGTGAGGTTCAAAGGATAGCTTCCGATCTAATGCTATGCATAAATATTCAACATGAGCAACCAGGAAGATTTTCTGGCCACTTAGGTGAAGCATTGGAGCGACATGCCGAAGTGGCGGGCAAATATTACTCTGGCAGATCTTTCGAATACAGTTTCCAATCACCATCGGCAGCACCATTCTCCAGCGCGATCGAGTGCTAGTTGTGTGCACACATTGGCAAGCACGATCAACACTGTAGTGAGCATACACAATGGTTATATTACCAATGCATAGTGGATATTCGGGATTTGATACCTCATCAACGTCACGGAAAATGTCATTCATCAACCATTAGCAGTAATAGAATGAGTGAGAGAACAACATCCTGCGGTACACCCCGCTCCTGAATAGCTTAGGCAGGTGATCTTACCACGCCGTAACGCAAGGAAGCGCGATTTCAGGTTTTTTTTATCTCTCACGAATTTTATCATGCAATCTCATGCACCAATTCAATGCGATTTGACAAAGGGCCAGACTGTACAATTTATCAAATGCTGCCCCTTCCCCTGCGTCCAGCCCCCTGTCCCTTTCCTCCAGCCTTCAAATCAGGCAACGAAGTCACAGTCACCTGTTTTTTTTACCCACGCTCTACTTTATCTATGAGTTGAATTATGCTAGCCGCCGTGTTACGACGGGGTCGAAGGCTGCTCTGGAATGGGGAAAAACATTTATTTGACACTAGATGCACTCTCAATAGACCATTAATCATGCTCTCATATAACTTAGAAGCGTAACTATTCAGACATACTGGCTGGTAGTTTCATGGATCTCAAGGGGGTTTTCCGCGCTTAAGTATAGGAATAGAGTGTTACTTGATCACGCGGCAGGGAAAGGAATAAATGAGGTTGCCTAGCCCCACCGCAGAAAAGGTTTTTGAACAAAGGATAAGCTAGCTGGTGCCGACAATGGACGTCTCACCACACCCGTGAATTGCAACCTGCAGATCGCACGGCGTAAAAGGTGACCTGTAATTATCTAAATTTTGAGAGTGACAGCAGCAGGTTGAAAGTGTGTTGTTTGTCAGAAAGGTGGTGGTGGTAGTTCGAGAGTACAGTGCTGCACAACATAATTCGACACCATGGGAAGCAAATTGTCCTACGACCTCCGCCTGTGTCGGCAGGTTTACACCTCGAATGGTTAGTTGTGGAAGAACTGGAGATGGGCTTGATCGATCAGTGTACGCTAGTATGAAGGTTCAAATCTTGCTTCAAGGCGGAAATCGGTTTAGAGTATTAGATCATATCCTACATTAGTTTATATTGGATGCTCGATTAGCATTAGCTACGGGTAGATAGATCGTATCAAGGCCATTAGTAAGTCAAGAAAAGTGTCCCAAGAACATAGTTTTGCACTAAAAATGACTGTTCGACATTGATGGTGTGCCTGTCGTGCAGCCATCAGATGCGCTTGATAAAAGGGCGGTGAAAATCTAGGTTGAAGTATTTTACGTGGCATTTTCTGATAGCTTTCATGTTTTCCCTTCAGAACACGTGAGGTGACAAAAAGTGACCACAAAAAGCCTGTAACACCAAAAGTAACGCCTCCCAACAGTCGGTCCGAGCATTTTTTTAACATAAATAAAGCTTGTAATCAACTTACTCCACAACTAGGATAAACTTTCCCGACGCCTGGGGTAAGTTGAGATAAGGGCGATACTTCAGAACAACTCAAAATATCGCTAATTTATAATTGTTTGATAAAAATATTTACGTGACTCATGTGTGCCCCAAAGATTACCCTTTCAGAATATGGGCACACATAATCAATCCGTATTTGCGCCATACATGCACACACACACACTCATACATATATATATATATATATATATATATATATATATATATATATATATATATATATATATATATATATACATATATTTAATTATTTATATATGGCCGGCGCATAACTATGCTCGGCGCGCCGGTACGACCGTATGTGCCGTCAGAGCACGGAAGTTACTGCAATGTTATGGTTTTGCGTGGTGACAATCTCAAGAGTTCTTGATTGATGTGGAGTATTTTTTGGTGCTTAGCCCCCCCCCTCTGGCTACGCCTGTGTCTGGGGGCAGGTCGGGCGCCATGAGCCACACTGTCACAAGTCCGAAATGCCGCGCTGTCGCCACGCTGGCAAGTGCGACAGCCGCCTGCCTCACCGCTTTATTTTTAGTTCATGCTGTCGCCAGGTAGCGGGCCGCCACATTCCCGGACCGAAATACCGTGGCATCACGTGACGTCACTGGGCCACACGTTTGTTGGACGCGGCTAGCTGTCGTGACGCAGACCGGTCCGTCGCCAGACATCGCTGCTCGGGGCCACGGCCTGCTGCGCCACTACTCGCACCTGGCCGACCACGGCGCCAATGACCTTCCGTCTGACGGCGACAAAATCAGCAGCGACCAGGGTGGGGTGGGTGGGGCGGGGGCAGATAAAAATGGACACTTAGGATGACTCGATGACGTAGTGTGTATTTGCATGAAGCGTGTAAATAAAATATTAATTTCAGGACCATCTTCGATGAAGAATATCACCAATGTGGATGTTCTATTGATATATATATATATATATATATATATATATATATATATATATATATATATATATATATATATAAAAATATATATATAATATATATATATATATGCATACAATGTGTTCTTGAATGATATCTAGGACGGCGGACGGTTTCTAACAAACAGGATGTCCTTCTCACAAAATTTATATTTCCGAGGTCACATAAGATCGATCGCTTGCTATGATCTGGATAATGTGATACCGTCTGTGTCACGCTGAGTCGTATATTGACAACAATTGTGTATCTATTTCATGACCAAACTGTGGTTCTCTGACCCCGAACAGGTGTAATGACTCCATAGACTGCCAGCCATAATATCAACAATAGCCAAATTGATCGCACCGAGCTTAAGATAACAATGAAACCCGAACAGTATCTTCTCATTTTTTAGTGCAGTAGATAAATGATGGATCTTCATCTCCGTGCACAACATGTACAACTTTCAATGCACTAGGGCTTACGGCAGGTCACGTGACCTCAGGTCACGAGGTCATTTGGTAATTATGATATGAAATGAAAGATGTAATGTGACCAATATATTCCTGTTACATTTCTGAGTTCACAGTTGTACGAGCTATTGTAGTTGCAATGCTTTGTAATGGAGATTTGAGCAATGAGAGAACCCTTGCCAGGTGATCTCTCGAAAATGTCCGAGTCTAAATACCTAAACCGTTGCTCCGATGGAACTTTTATAACTGTATTCGGAGACTAAGAGAATCCGATAAGCTTATTTGCGTTCACATATAAATTGCTTGACATCCGCACCTGGTTCGGAGAAGTAAATACACACATCACAGCCTTCTAGAACGCGACGGTCCCTCAAAAACGTCGTGAGTCGATAACAATAAATGAACAAATAAATAAGCGGCTCCGAAATTTGCCACCCCAAACCGGTGGGGTAGGTCGGCCAGTGCATGCGCACAGTAAGCGTGCTGAACTGTTCGTATTAGCGTTTTGGGAGCGCTCCGCGTGTGCTCTGACATGGCAATGTTCTTTGTGTGATGGTCAATTCGATGTACCAATGTACAATGTATCAGTGTGACACTTTTATTTGCTTTGGTTATTCAATAGATTCATCAGTTTAGGAATGTGAAAAGTGAGGGGGCATGTGATTTGTGGGTACCATTCACGTTAAAAACGCACCCTTGCAAATCGCATCGCATACTGAAAGGGAGTTTCTGAGGACATAGATACATCACCGACACCTGAACAGAACGGGTCTCCCATTGCCACCTCTCGGATCCTTGAACCACAAATAGATGAATACAACGGTGGAGATATTGTCACTTTGTAGCCAGTAAGAACTTGCATAGTTCATTTTATGTCTAACAGCAGTCGGTGCGATACCGAAGAGAAAGAGGCAAACCACTGGCTACGAGAGCATGTGCTGTGTCCTATCCATCTATTCCCTCCCCAAAAATAGATGTGCCATAGAGAACCACTCAGATCCCCTCGAAGCTAGTTTTATCGAAACGAAAGAAATTGCACGCCTATGCTTACTAAGAGCTGTGTATAGACCTAGCGATCAGTGAATACATATACATATATAACCGGCGTCGTCTCTCCGGTCAAATCGTCACACCCCGTCTGGGGGAAGGGTGTCTATAAAGACTCCCATCGGAATCTAATTTCCAAACTAAGCTTTGCATGAACACGAGTTGGGTACCACCGGAAAGCCCTCGAGGAATAGGGTCCGAAAATGGTCTCATTTTTATTTCATGGGGTAATTTTGAAAGCCAAAATGTTAGTTTTGGGGAAAAGGCTAGATTTAAATAAAAATTTATACCGGCATATCAGGATAGCTGTGGTCATACAATGTAACTTTGACACTATTTAGGCCACGCAGACTCGAAATAAACCATATAATATCAGTGTTTAAATAGGCTTAGCCAACATTGCGCACTTTCTCGTGACCTGACCTCAGGCTACTTGACGGAGGTTAAACAAATTGGATGAGGAACTTCTCCTGTTGTTTCTGCATGCGTGCCAAAGTAAAATGATGTTAGAAGAGCATTCACCTTACAAAAATAGGAAATTAGCCCAAAATAGGCCACAGTTGGCCGATAACTCAGGTCGATGACCTGACCTCAAACAAAAATCCGAGATATACGTTTTGAAGACACCGCCCAATTGCATTCACGTAACAAGCTTCATTTCAGTATCTTTCCATGTGCATGAGTGATTGATCCTCAAACATCTTTTGAGGTGGTCCTCTTTGACCTGAGCTTCTTTGACCTAACTTATATTTTGATAAGGATGAATAATTCAATATGTGTGGAAAGATCCAATGCAGTATGCGTCGTAGTTTAAATGCATTCACTAAGGTCAATTTTGACACTGAAATAAGTCAAAATATGTAACGCGATCAGGTGAAAATAGGTCACGTGTTGCAAGACCTTGAGGCCACGAGGTGAAAATTGTATAAAAATTTAAAACCAAAGCATGGACAATCACTAAAATCAAAATCTTTTGAATGGCGCATAACATTTGTGCATTCGCCTCAGTTTTATAGTAAATACACGTCAACAAAGATGCCCTACACCACCAACTTTTATAAATTATCGAGGCATGTTTTGAAAACTGTGAGTCAGATCGAGCTAATGATCTCATATATTAATTCAGAGTACCAGACAACATTATTGAAGAATCTGTGTTGAAATATGAAGCATGCGAGTGTTATTTTCGTATCTCGGTAGTCGATTTGTGTTGGAATGCCCCAAACTACGGATCTCATCGACATGGAAACAATACACTATTGTAGAGAATTGAATTGGGAGTTGGTATTAGACCGGATGTTTTCATCTGCACGCTCTAAGCGACTCCCACAGGGAGATGCAATTACAATTTGCCGTGTGCTGTTTTCAAGAGTAGGCTCAATCTCCACAAGCGAATGAGGGAACGATTGTAACTCGGCACACATGTCGCAGTGTGTCCGTGCGCCAGCTACACGTCGCTTGGCATGTGCAAAACTGCGCTTCACAGGAGCAGCGCTACAGCAACCAGAAAGGAACACAGTCATGATTTTGAGGAACGTTCCTGAATGCAAGCCGATTGTGGCCATACCATTGGAGTTGGCCAAGTGGCCATTAAAAATTGCATGCACGTGAAGCCAATTTCATTGTGGCATAGCAATATGCACATATTTTTCCTTTGAAAAGCTACTTTGGTGACAACGTAGTTCGCCTCATCAATAAAACGTATGTTGTTATTGTAACTAACTTGATTATATATATATATATATATATATATATATATATATATACATATATAATATTTTAACTCCTTGATTATTATACTGAACTATTTAATGCAATTCATGACTGTTTCTTGGTACAACAGTTGGTAGCCTCAGTCTTGTGACTTGTAGTGCATCACCATGTCGACATCGATACGAATGGAAAATGTAGCATTGCAGGCAATGCGGCTGCAGTGCCAGCCTTCACTGCGGTTACACCAACTTTCTCCATATATTTGCACTGTTTTTTTCCTTGAGTGCTTCACGACGCATTATGCAATCTGCTAGTCGGCGCCACCCACACTATTTCGCCGGTGGGCCGTTGGGATTCGGAAATGTTCCCTCCGCAGAACAAACGTCTTGGCAGCACCAGCCGTAAAATTTTCAGGAGCAGTCTGGGTGGAGATCATCTGTTTATGGAAAATAAGTCATGTGCGTCACAATAACCTTTTGAAGAGAACTGTGCATGTTCCTAAGTACACCCGTACTGACATACACCCATTGCAAATTGATTTAAACTAATGAATGCACATACTTACGCTTCGAGAGTGACCATACGATTCTTATATCTGAAGCAGATTTTGACATGAATGAGATGGTGATCGAAATGGTGCAAGCCTCTATGCAACCTTCCGCAAAAGAATGAAAACCCACAATCCTGAACATTGCAAATTTATATCGATTAATAAACTACTAGTCTGAACATCTGTAGCATTTGCGATTTTAGGAACAACGTTCCTGTATGCACGTTTTAAGCGAGTCTGCCAAAATGTGCATAGCCTAGTGCAGCACAAGCAAAGGTGGCCTTCATTCACGATTTGAGGAAAGACTAGACACATTTGATGTGGAAAACATAGTTTTACCCTCAGGCTTAGGTCCTAAGCTATCCATATCCGATGCGTGAAAAATACATATTTTGAGCTAGGTTTTATATTCCCCTCCCAAAACCGACTTAAAACCGACTGACCAGATACGCTTTTGACGTAATGATGTGGGAAGCAATGTGGACAGGTTATATGGAATGGTGGAAAATGATCAACCGAATACATCAACACAAAATTAAGTTACAGTTTTAACACTTCTTGCATGAAAAGAAATCCTGGCTAAATGGAAAAGCACATACTGCGCACTGCAAACTTTAAGCTATCTCCACATTTAACACATAACACTAACATTTTATACTACCTCATAGCTAAAGAGAAAACTACATATTTTGCGAAGAAAAAAAATTCCCATACACATATTCGGTAGAGAACCATCCATTATTAGATAATCGTATTACATGGGGGTGCTTGGGCACCTCTAATGCTTATAAAGCATGTCGTAAGTTAACACGAGAATATAAGCGATCGTGCTGCGACGTCAGCCAAGTTGCCGTGGGGGAATTTGGCATGTAAATACAAATGCAGCTGTGCTATATACAGCTGTGTCTGACGAAAGTTATTCTTGTTATTGTCACAAACATGCAGCACTGCAATTGGTTCACTTGTGGTATGCATAGCTTATATTGATCACACCCGCCACGTGCGTCATATATGTAGATAATCGACATCCCAACAGCTGATTGCCATTGTCCAGTCCTGATGTCGCTCATGATACAAGGTCATGACCGGACGCAGCAGAGATCGTGACTTGCCGATAGCGATGTTTCGCCCACGGCATTAATATGGCAAGCACAGGTGGTGACGTCATTGGTAGTCGATGTTTCCATGGTAACCATTAGGAGCATTGATCGCTCGTGGGGAAGCCAAAGAGCGAAGGTTATGTCGAGACCCCTGTGCGATGATACAACTATAAATTAGATTACAACTCAGCGATCCATTGAACGTCCAATGAGGGACGGTGGATGCTTCCAAGAATATTTTGAGATTTGACGCTACGCTTCTGGCGTTACATACAAAGCAGTAAGGTGCTAGTCAACGATCATGTGAGTGAAAAGGATTGGTACTTTCTGAGCAGTGACCGTCTACGCCTACTAAGTTCATGTTTCAGCTCTCAACCAGAACGTTGCAAACACGTGATACAATGTATATACTTGAGCCCCACTAAAAATCATGGCTATCCCACTAATGTGAAGACTCACTCCCCAAACTAACCCTTCGTCAAAACTGCGTGGTGACGTCCCTAGCATCGAGTCACGGTTACAACCAGTGGATGTCAGTGGATAGGCCGGTGGCCGCAGCCCATCCACTGGCAGATTATCTACTGACCGATATGGAGCCATCGTTACCAATATGAGGGGCCCCATATGTAAATTAAACGAGGGTAGGAATTGCCGGAATGGGAGGTACTTCAGAGACTCCGACCAATTTCACATCAGGGGGTGCCTACTCCAGTCCTATGAGTTCTTGGGGCATCACTGGAGACGTCGGTTGGGGGTCTGGACCCTCCTAATCTGGCACCCTGCTGATGTTGGGTTGTCATTTTCCCTATTCAATCTGAAAATATGATCTGAAAACAAAACCTGGACTCCCTGATTTGATGAGAGATCTCCAGCATTGTCTTAGGGACTTCAAAACTAGCTTGATCCAAATAATGAAAAGAAAATAGCACGGAAATACGAACAATCGAGCCTCGCGTCTTTGAAGATTCACGAGATTAGTCAGTCTCCTACCTCCCCTCCCCATGGACGGAGAATGCGCGGTATGACAGGTATGGACATGTCCACATTTACTTCAAAATTGGTTTGGCATTGCCACACGAACTTTCTGTGATAGCCTGTATTTTTGTAATGCAATCCAAATAATTTCACCCGATTAAAGGCTGAATTCACCACATTCAATATACCCAATAAAAATAGTGGCAGCTGCACTTACCATGCCTTTTGATTTTACGTACTATAATAATGCACTTTGAACACTATGAACACTTGAAGATCACTGCCCCAGATTTTGAGAAAATCTTGCTTTTTCACATACACAAAGTAAGAATAATTCACCATGCAGAAAATGGTTTTGCCTCAGCAGCTTGTAAGGCACATACATGGACCAGCAAGTTAGCAACGACCAAATGAATCCAATAATTAAAACATGGGGTATGATGTACATATGCATTGCGTCTACATATCAATTTATGCCTACTCGGGGACTGGAATCTGCATGACCCTTGAAAATATGCTCCACTTTGTTCCATGAAACCAGCAAACAACAGCTTGCAAGCGCAACAGACTCGCTGGTGGTGACTGTGGAAATACTCGTCTTCCTGGCATCAAAATGATTCCTTCCTCTCAAGAGGTAGCCTTTTCCTTCCAAGGGGGCGGCACCTATTCCTCACCGAGAGGCGCCACTGGCTGAAAAATCCGTCGAACTGGGGGGGGACTCAATGAGCTGGGATGAATAGGGGTTAAGGAGGGTGTGGACGTGCATTCGAATCTTCCGGGAGGGGGCCAATCACTGGTCGGAGGAGCTCCACTCCACATGGAGGGGGGGGGGGGGAGAGAGATATGCCCCCAGTACCCTCCTGTACCCGCCCCTGTTAAGCATACCTCCATATTTAACCCCAAGTTAGTTCCAAGAAGTGACGCGCCATAATTTCCTGGTGTAGTTCGCTGAAATTGTTTCTCTAATTTCAGCGAATTCATTCTATTTAAAGACATACACATGTTTGATTAACAAAAGTTGCTTATGAATTTATGTAAATTGACCCCTGAGTGGACGCGCTCGAAATCACATTTTTGGGAAACAACGCCTCCCCCTATCTTGGGTCTGATAGTTGACAAGCGACCGACTTTTCTGATGACTTGTACTAAGCTAACTGCAGCGTGTCGTCCGCCGGCTTCCATGCAGTTAAGCTTCTGCTGTTGCCGCCAAGGTGATGATGCATTCTGTTTTCCTAACATGAAGAGGCATACGCGTCCTCATATTGGATTTGAATAGTTTTCATTGTCTTCAAACCATTTCGAGTTTGTGTGAGTTGTAATGAAATGTAATAAGTGAGTGTTTATGGTCCAACACGCTCGTAACACTTCGGTTTATATCAAGTTGTCATGAACTGGCAAACGTATCAACCTTTAATGAGTCCTGGAATATGGCCAAAACACATTTACGGCTCAGCTATCTTGAACGATTGGAGATTATTCGATCTTCACCACCTATCGTATGCGTATGATTAAGATCATAAACACACACACACACACACACACACACACACACACACACACACACACACACACACACACACACACACACACACACACACACACACACACGTGTGTGTGTGTGTGTGTGTGTGTGTGTGTGTATTTCTGTATATATCAGATGCTATTGAAATTGGGCAGCTATAGAAGAAGTCGAATTCAACTTTCGTTTCTTATTCGGCCGTATAAAAAATACATGGGCGTGAGACATGAGTTGTCTGGTCCTCGCCATCCTGGCTACGCCACTGGTCCAGGGGCGTAGCCAGTGCCACAAAGGGCTTTCGAGCACCAGGACCCTCCTACGTTGCAGGGAGCTCTAAAGCTCCGGAAACCTTTTTAGGCTCCATGGGCCCTATGCAATTTCAGGAGTCCCTGTCAGGCTTCAGATCGATTTCCAGGATATCTTTCCAGTTACGAGAAATAAAAGGACTGTGTTCAACCAGAGGTGTCGCTTCGAAGAAATGCACCCCTCCAGAGTCAAAGTGCCCCCATGACAATTCCTGGATCCGCTCCTGTTGCACTTATCCCAAGCCTAAATCTTCTAGTATCATCCCCGATAGTAATGGTTTCGTCGGATCCTCTGATCTTTCCTGCAGAGGAAAACATCACACAACTACCGTTCATCAACTTACCCCGCTATGGAGATATATTGTTACTGCCGGTGGCATGAGTTGATAAAATATAAATGAAATTAAATCTTTTATCTAGAGGTGCATTAGTGTATCCATCTGATATTTTCATATTGTACGCTTACAGTAATAACCCTGGGTATATCCCAGCTTGCCATAGCTCGTGGTTTATTGCCATTTATGGAAGGCGCAAACGTTCATTCTGTAGTCGCACCTTTTTCGACGTTCCGTCTTCACTGTCGGGTAAAACATATCCGTTGATATATCGAATAAGATCACCTTGAAACAGTTTTGACAAACACATTAATTAATATGGAAAATTATGTGGTTTAGTGATTCGACAATAGTTTCAATTTCTTGTTGATTGGTATGAAGGTTTAATATTGGGGTGCATTTGAGCCTTTAGATAAACCATTGGGCTGTTGTCTGGTAGAGGTACTTTGCTCTCTACTTCAGAATAAATGATAATTCTGAGTGTAAACCATTTATTCAATGACCGCCTTTTCGTAACATGCATCACAAGACGCACTTCCATGCCGATCAAGAGCATCGGGTTTTGGTCAGGGAGTTCTAGCGATGAGCATGAAATGTTAGACGACAGACAAGAAATGCTAGGATCAGCGAGGCAATGTCAGACGACAACGCTAGGGTTGAAGGCATAGCTGGAGGCTTCTGATAACTATTGGTGTTGCTAACATGTGATTCAACCACAATGCTCTCATGCACCGGCGTAAGCTGATTAGTAAGTCGTGAAAATTATCAGTGTTGCATCGACAGAACCAAATACTTTGTCGTTTCCATCAATGAAGAAGGCGCGTTGTAGGAATCTGATATATTGAGCAACATTTGTTTCTTTCTCTAAAAGGAAAAACGGTGCCTCTCCGAGTTCAGGAAGTGAATATCAGTATTTGGTGAGCACTAGGATGGAAATGAAAATACTGGTGTTGCATGACAACGCCAATATTTTGACTGTTGTTGCACTGGCAATACCAAACGCACACGACCCTCCAACCCCAGCTGGAGGTGCAGCGTCATGCTGCTGGCTGGCTCGTGTGGCTCGGTGCTGGTGACTGCGGCACGTTTGCTTCTTTATGTGAATGTCTGAGGAAGATCTTAATCTATAATGCTCGAAAATACCACGACCTTTGCGTGAGGACCGAGACCGGTGTGTGATCTATTTTGCCGTGAAGCAACTGCATGGGCTAAGCGGAACATTTCAAGTGTGTGCCAATAATGCAGATTGCATTGAGATGGGGACTTCGCCCACAGGGAAAACCACATTCAACCCAGATGAGATCTGAAATGCTCACACACAGCCACGGGGCAAACTTATGTTACTTCGGGGAAATTGCTGACTGGGAATTATACCCAAATTAGCATCGATAGGGATCGAAACACGGGGCCGGTGGCCAAGTGGTGTACAGAACTTTATAAGTTCATATTCGATGATGGGGATGTGAAACGAGGAATTCTGACCTAAATATGCAAACGTAAATATGTTTTAATGGTGTGAAGTATAAAAACAAAACAAAAAGAAGTAACTTCGTTCACTACTTTTCCAACATAAAATTATTCAAGACATTTATAAATAATTAAACGCCAATACAGTTATGACGCGGCTCCGCCATCCGTGAATTTCTTCTTATGAGCCGCCAACGGATTGGACGAAGACACAGCGATTGGAAACGTGTGTTCATCTTTAATTATACTTTATGTAATCGTAAGTAGCAAGGGAATGTAAGGTTTTTCTTAGTCCTGGTTATGGTTCGGAAAGCAGATTGGTCCAGGATTCCCAACATCCAGAATGTCGTCTTGTCATGAAAACCATCACCTCCTTTTCTAGCGATAGTTGAGCCATTCGTGTGCTGTTTGGTAGAGTTCAAGCCTATTGCTATGTCGTAAAAATGTCAAAACCGACTGAGATATTCAAAATGCAGTTACAAATATCACAAACAAGAAGTAAATTATCATCTCCAAGTTTAAGTCCGATTAGCTCGAAACATTTTTCCCAATTTCATGATTCCAAGATCTAAATCAAACTATTGTTTTCTTGCAAATTTAACTCATGTCAATCATGCAATTCTTCCACTAAATATCCATCACATTATGCACATTATGTGTTACATTATGCCCTGGCCTGGCGCAACTGGCACGGCTAAGCTGTATGAACTAACGAGGCTACTCCAGCCAGAGTCCTGCTCTTGACGAGCCCGCTGATCCGTGACCGCCGCAGACTAGCCGTCTGGTATGGTCCGTGACTGCCGCAGACCAGCCAGCTCGTATGGTCCGTGACCGCAGCAGAGTAACCACCGCAGACTAGCCACCTGGCATGGTCCGTGACCGCCGCAGACCAGCCGCCTGGTATGGTCCGTGACCGCCGCAGACTAGCCACCTGGCATGGTCCGTGACTGCCACCTGGTGCAGTCAACTGGCGTGACTGGGTCAGTCGCTGGACACAGTTACCTGGCGTGACCCGGGACCTCTGTGGGGTGCAGTCAGCTGGCGTGACCGGGACCGCCGATGAGGGGATGGGGTCAGTCAGCTGGCGTGACTCGAGGTCGTCTGACCTGCAGACTGGCGTGCCGTGACCGGAGGCCGTCACGCCCGGTGGGCCGGGTCGGCCTGGCGTGACGGGGCACCGTGACCGTGGCCGGCGCACCGGACCCGGTCCCGTCCCGCCGGTGATTTATCTCTGCTGCAGTGGGACTGGCCGATGCCGTGGCGCACCCAAGTGGCGCGCGTCACGCGACCGTCGGGCTGACGGCTGCCTTCCAGGCGGCAGATGGGCTCAGTCAGACGGACGGACGGACGGACGGACGGACGGACGGACGGACGGACGGACCTAGGCCAACATCTTTATGAGGGGAGGGGAAGGGGTATGAAGGGAAGGGTTCTGAATCCGATTTTAGACGTCTTTCAATGGTGGCAAGGTAATGACTGCTTGATCACTATCGTGAGCGTGAATGCGGGGATAATATGGTTTAAAATACACACCTAGACCAAGTAATCTTCATTATTCCAACGTTTCGGCATGTTTTATTCAAGGAAAAGGTATACAAAACACGCAAAAACATGCATATGACATCCAGGTTCTCATCACACTCAGTGCTAACCATATGTATTTCAGTAGATCCACTACATCTATGACAAGGAGTGTCAATCCGAACATTTATAACTCCCGAAGTATCAACCCCCTCCCCAAATCCTCAAAGTCACGAATTTCACATTTCCGGTGGTCTTAAGCGCCCTGAAATAGCGATAACAACCTCCTTTGGACGAAATTAAAGCCAGGTATCTAAAAATCCCAGTATTAAAAAATTGAACACAATCAGTGTTTCAAACCCCGATGTTTCAAACGCTTGATTTCTTTTCAATTCTGAATTCCTCAACAGACAAATCTTCAAACTTCCGAATGCTTCAAAATCCTCGAATCCGCTGAACCTGTGGTTAGAAAGACAAAAGACAAAAGACCCTGGACCCTGGAACCTGTCACAGTTCGAACCACGCATGACCGTGCCGTGCAAAAAGGGCTTTTCGTGACCGCCTGTCCAGAATGCTAGCGCTCGCTGGGGTACAGACTGCTGGCGCTCGCTGGGGTACAGACTGCAATCCACGAGCCATACAGTTGGTCATCTTGAGGATGGAAGGGAAGGGGAATAAGCACCGCATCTCCGCACCGCCTGGACTACAAAACACACACACACACACACACACATACGCAGGCTACCAAGAACAAGGGAGTGGGTAGGGCAGAGGTGCTGGTGCCAGCTGAGCTGTGTCACGCCAGTGTTCCACCTGTATGTACTGCGCAGACCTGCGACTTCAGCTCGCACCACTGCCGCGTTATCATCGTCACTTTTTTGTTATATCGCGAACCAAGCAGAAACCAGTGAACCAAACAGGACACAGCTGGTGCGGTTTGAACCAAGAGGCGATCCTGGCCGATGTTCGAGAAACTGATTGGCGCGTGCTAGTCGGAGGAGATTACACGTACGGACAGCAGTGGAGTTCATTCTCAGATGAAATTCAGCGCATGCTCGACAAATTTGCCCCTGTCCGCAGATCTAGGGCTCATAGCCCGTCCCCACCGCCATTCCACGGCGACACGTTGGACCCAACTTGTGCCGACGTATGAAAGCACTACACAACGTCAACACAGGCACCTGCCAGCATCTCAACACTTTGGTCAAACATGCCATGAGAAAAGAACGCAAGACAGCATTACGGATCGCATCATCACCACATCATCACCGGCGGCAGGTGGTGAGGGGCGGCTCTTTATCCCTTCCGCTATCCCATGGTGTTCCTCAGGGATCCCTGGTTGGTCCCTTGCTGTTTAGCATCTTCATGAAAGACCTGCCAGCGTACCTTCCATACGGACGTCTGGTATCATATGCCGACGACACCCAGCTGCTAGACTCTGCACATCCTGATGAATTACCCGTTCTTAAATCCCGGCAGGAGAACACCATCCTTGCTATTCAGTCTTACTTCACATCCAACTCCTTGAAGATGAACCCCACTAAAACTACCCTACTGCTTGTCGGCACGACCCAATCCCTAAAAAAAGCCACATCCTACCAACTCAACATTGGCAGTCACGTCCTAACCCCCTCGCCATTCGTGGAGATGCTGGGAGTCATCATTGACCGGACCCTATCCTGGGAGGAGCACATATCCCACGTCGTCAAAAAGTGCAACTCCACCTTGTTCTGTCTCCACAATATCCATCACCATCTCACACCCGAAGCACGCAAACTCCTAATTCAGTCTCACGTCTTTCCATACATTCTATACTGCCTCACTGTATGGGGCGGGGCTGCCCAATGTCACCTTGGACGAGTGCAGAAGGCGATCAATTTCGGGGCTAGGATCGTCGTAGGGGCTCGTCGTCGTGATCATATCTCGCCGACAGTGGCAACGCTGGGCTGGCGCAGTGTCCGTGACCTCATCACCCACCGCGACAACATCGCCGTGTTCAGAGCCCTGAATGATCCGCGAGCCCCCGAGGCGATCCGTTCTCTGTTCCGCCGGCGGTCGGATGTCTCCCGGCGCTTCACTCGTGCGACGGTGGCTGGGGCACTGGAGCCACCGCCTTTCCGCCTCAGCATGTCACGTAGGACCTTCTCCTTCCGGGCAGCCTCGGCCTGGAACCTACTGCCGCCGGCCACTTCCGCTTCTCGGACACGGGGCGAGTTCGTCGCGATGCTGAACAACGTCTTATAAATTGACTTCACGTGTTCGGTTTTCCCCTGTATACTGTTGTCTTGCTGCTTTCATTTTTGTTCACGTTTGTGAAATGTATCTGACTGTATTCTGACACAAACCAAATATTAATCCATTTTATGGAATCGGTTTGTTAAATCTCGAAAATACAATACAAAATACAATATCAACATACGCGTTCTACCGACAGTTACGACCTGCCATAGCGCCCAAACGCGGTTCGTCAACTCAGCCTGCCAATCTGACCTCAGATAAGCTGAACGGCAATTTGACATCTATCGGCCCATAAACTAGGGACGCTGACAAGGCTGAGTTAATCACTCTGGCCGTCGGCATCTGAATTTCAGATTCCCGCGTGTAAATACCGGCTGGTTCATCAACACACCGGCGACACTTAGGCCGGATTTGACGTGTCTTATTTTATCTGCCCAACAAGTACTCCGGCATAGAAGGTGATGTTTCTATTAGTATTTTAAAGCTTTGTTTCGATGTCATCGGCCTCGCGTCATTAACTCTAGCACAGTCAGCGAGACAGCGCCCGTCAGCTGGAGAAGTGCCGTGTCATTCCTCGTCAGCATAGAAACGACGCCTACAAAGCATCGAATTTTCGGCCAATCACTATCGCTCCGGTCATGTGCAGAATTGGAGAGAAACTTGCGCACCAGCAGGTGTCCACATATCCCAGTCGCCATGCATTTTCAGTCCAGAACAGCACCGCTTCATCGAATGCCATTCTACTACCACTGCTCATTTATCTGCCACTGATGAAATTCGGAAAGGTATGGATCGCGCATAAATTTCACTTCTAACCCTCATATATTTGAGTCACTGCTTCGACATTTCAGCCCATTCTACACTAATCATGAACCTTCAGCAACGCCAAAATTCCACCGGACGGTTTAAGAGTCATCGCGAGGGCCTCGCGCACAACGTGTCAGAGTGGGCGAAGCGCTCTCTGAATCCCAAATTGCCAACACAGGCGAGGATCGTATTGAAGGCCTAGGCCTCAGCAGGCCCCTTCTCTACAGCATCGTAAGCGACATCACAGACCATCAGTCATTAATGACTGCCGAGTCAACTCAGCGCGTTATGCTGACGACACGCAGGTGGCGATCACTGATCCGCGCAGCGAGCCCCCTGAGCTAAAGCTAGCTTTAGGGTATGGCTACTGAATACAATGCGTACTTGGATTCTCCAGCATGACATGATGGTTAATGCAAGCGTGGCCGAGCTTCTGCTGTGCGGTGACCGTCGCCGGCTATCCCAAATCCCAAATCCACCATCGATCAAGCTCACGATCCAATCGTTGCCGTCTTCTAAGGGTGTGAAAATCTAGGCGTAATCATGGATTCAGAACTATCGGATGATAAGCACATTAGTCATGCCACGGACCGACGCTTTGCCGCCCCGACAGCTTGGATTCACGCTAAGCATCTCCTTCCTCCCAGCGTACTACCAAGGATTACCAATGGCCTTGTGCTTTCTCACATGCGGCACTGTGTGGAAGTGCACGGTGGCGCCGACCGAACGTGCACTGCAAAGTTGCAGAAAGTCTTCAACTTTTCCGCTATGGTTGTGCCAGGTCATCGCAAATATTACTACCATTCGGATATGACAGCCAGGATGGCTTTGTGCACCTAAGTTTGCGGCATATTTCGACTGGTGTCTCATTCATAATATTCTGATGTCCAATAAACCGGCCGTACTGCCGTCAGCCATGACACACAACTTCGAACATGTGGTCCGGGGCACCAGGCAGTCACACCATCCGCCCCTGTCGCTGGTCAGGAACAATCATGGAAAACGCCAATACATGTGTCGTGCGGCGCAGCTGAACATCCAGCATTCCATGGGTGGCGGTCTCGCCAATATGCTACAGCCACTGATTAAAGACTAAAATCCGTGATGTCGTCCATCATACTTTACTCATCTCATCATGCATGGGGTGTGTTGTGTGAACATGAACTAGGCGTGTTGCGTGTTTGTGCATGTGTGTGTGTGTGCGTATTTGGGCTTGGGTCACACGCACAGGTGCGCGCGCACAAACACCCAAGCGTGTTCGTTAATTTGATTGATTATTTGGGTTTAAGGGTGCGCCGACTACAGGGTCATTTGGCGCCCATCAAGCGTGTTCGTGCTCATGTGTAGGTTTTAACTTGTACTTGACATGACATGTACACTATGTACTCCGTAATGATGATGACCGAAGAATAGCTCTGATTTTATGCTGCGACCTGATCACGTGTAATACAACACAATACAATACAATACAATACAATACAATACAACACAATACAATGCCATACAACACAATACAACACAATATGGAGCATGCCAATGCGCACCCTCGGATGCGCCTCCGATCGAAATATCTCCGATATTTAAGATTCTTCATGAAATTCAAGGTCATCATCTTGTTTCGCCAAATCTACTTCTGCCATGCCCAATAATTCATGCATATACCAGCAAGGGCCTGGGCGCCAGAGCAACGTAAGCTTACTGAATGTTTTAACGCAACATTGAGGCTTATTTAATGGTGAGTTAAGCTTATTATGTCGCGGGCATGCGACATGGAAACGCAAGTTACGATTTTCAACACTTTCAAACATTTTTTGCCCAAATGCGAGCAGGCATTGTGTTATGCATCATTGAACACATACACAGGTGAAGGTAATTAAGGCATTCCTTCAAACGGGCAAGGCGCCAAGATATGAAGCCTTTCCCCAATAACGAAAAAAAACAAGTACCTACATACAGTAGTCTTCAATGCAGGGAAGCGCGGGGAGGGTTGGAACAAAGTGGAATCCTTCCATTCCGCAGGGAATTCCTTGAATATTACACAATGCATTTCAGTTACAAGCACATTTAGCTACAAGCGAATCATGAACATAGCGGGTGCGTATGTACATAATATACAACTTTGAGCCGCATCTCCGATGACGAATGAAAACTTCGACAAAAAGCATCGGCCACGACCGCCTCACTCTCAGAGATGGTCACGCAGCTGCTTAAATTACTGCGATTGCACCTGGGCGATAACGTGGTGACGCGTCAGCCGCGATGCTGCATCACTAAGCGTAGAAACATGCTCGTCGGCCGGAAGCACGACATCAATCAACGTGCAACGATCAACAGATCACACACGGACATGAGTGCCCCACCGTTGGCCAGCACGCAACAGTGAGGCGTCAGACTGGCGAAGGTTGAAAATCAGATGGCATGGCTGTCATTTCCTTCCTAAAAACGGTGTCAGTTCGCGAAGGTTGCCAAAAAGCAGTCGCTTTGTACTGCACATTTCGTGCCTTCTGCATCTTGAACAGTTTTAGCATCCCCCTGTCAGGGCACAACCTGCCAATATCGTCTGCCTAGTAAAATGAAACCACATTTCTGTTCAACTTCTGCTCAGGGACGTGCGCGGCCGCCGCCGCTTCCATCAACACCCGACAATCTTCATAGAATAGTGATGACATAGGTACTCGTGGTTGTTCACACGTGGCACAAGCGTCAGGCCCCAGCGGCAAGAGAAGACCAGACAATGACCAAATCCCACAAGGTATCGTCAACCGTGATACCGGTAAAAATTATCAAAATGTTACTTTTGCGATCTTGTGACACGCCTATGGCCTTGCTATTTTCTCCAGACAAGGTGCTCCCAAACGCTCCCATATCGATCACATTCTGTAATGCATATATTAGGCTTCAGCTTAAGAGCAGTTCGCTGACTCATGGGTGACCTCCGTGACCTCTCATGCAATTCAATGTAATATAATCGTGATCTATCGGCAAAGGGCTTTAAAATGAGACCATATCGACCACTCCCACAACGCACACAAATCAAATATATCGAGGTCCGGTCACTGACCTACATGTGACCTCTTTGACCCTTGACGTCCTTGACAATATCACCATCGTGATCCATGAGCAGCTTTTAAATGGCATCCATATTGGCTATGCTCTTAGTCACGTAAAATATCAGTATCTGGAGCTCATGGCAGGCCCTGACATTTCAACTCTGTCACCAGAGGCACAGCCAAGGGGAACCCCGCCCTTTGAACCAAAACTACACTGCATGAAACGAGAAATTTTGAGATTTCACCACGCAAAACCGAACGTTTTCCGCGCTCTGCGCGCGGGAATCTCTCTTTGTGTTGTCACATCGTTTTTGTTGTTGTTGTGGGGGGGGGGTCAGCCATCTGCCTTAGGGAAGCCCTGGCTGCGCCACTGTCTGTGACCCATTACGGAATCGGCTTTATAAGAAAAGCAATACGTCATCAGATAGGCAATTGATTCAGCACTCAACAGCTGAATAAAAAATATCAGAATATTTTTTTTTTTAGAAGGTCGCGAGGTCAATGAAACGCCACGAATTCACCGGGTCAAGTGCTGACATCACAAGACGACGCTTGTTTGTATTGCATTGGACAGATCATCCGCTTTTAAATGTGTATAGGTTTGGTAAGCTAATTGCCACCATTAAAACGATAAAGATGATTTTCTATATGAACTTCATCCGTGCCCTTCACATGTCCCTAAGCTATATCTTGTGACCCCTTTGACCTATAAACCAAAACACATCAGCATCATGATCTGGGCTGTAGATACCCATTGCGCCTATTTTTATGAAAATTGGAGAGGGTGTGATGAACAATTTGGGGTTTACTCTGGTGATTTGTCCTGGAGTCCACCTTGCTGCCAAAGACCTGGATATAGCAAAAATAGTGTTCCATCTCACCCCACCGTGTGCGTAGAAATGAATCCTCCAGGGAGACATGAAACATTGCTATTCGTGCTATCGGGAATGAACGTGATGACCAGCCTCTTCAAAGCCTCACCTGTCCGGAGATCCTAAAGTCATACAAAAGTCATAAAGTATTAAGGCTTAATAAGAGCCACAGGGGCCCATCTGGGTTAAGCCTGTAGCCTGTCTGGACCATCTTTCCATTCTGAAGGTGAATGGAAGTGGGGGAGAGCCGAACGTGCTGAGCCCGGTGCCAACTTTTCCATCGCAATTTATTCCATCTCTCCAAACGAGAACACAACTTTATCAACATTTTCACGAGAACTTGCCACAATGTATTGTTCATACCAATTTATCGTTGTGACGCCGCGAGCACTGCTCAAAGTCTCTGCTCCGCGGATGATACCGCCAAATGTTTTGTTAACAAAATGTTCTGGCTGGGGATCCTGCGTGGGTTCGGGGTTCTGGACACCCTTGGTTTGGCACCGTACCAAGGTAAGTTTATGCGTCATTTTCCATATTAAATCAGAAAATATGGTTCGAAAAAAGGACTTAAACCTCTTTGGCTTCGTCAGAGATCTCCAGTCCTGTCCTTGGGCACGGGGGCTCTCCAAGATAACCAGTATCTCCCGTCATGAAGTTAACTTTTACTGGTATGGGCACTTCGGCCCCTCAGGCAATCGTGAAGTTCTGGCCATCGGCACCTCAGTAATTTTCACCTAGTAATGTCAACTCAAAACGGAAGTTTCTTGGACTGTATCTTTCTAAAAGTATACTTCCCGTATTGAAAAACATCTGCTATGACCCCCGGTCCCTACGCCCCGCATGTATGTGAGACCGGATTGCATAGCAATTACCTCGGCGTTGATTTCCACCACAGTTAGTGAGCAGGAGTACATCTATAGCTATCACCCGAAATTATGCTATTCCCGCCGCCACCTGCACGAGGAAATTTGTTCCAATAATTAAGGGTACCATCGCTAGATGTCGCGCGCGTATGCATTCTCGTCTGTTGTGCTGTCTAGTCAGTGTGTGGCGAATGAGAGAGGTGTGGGTCTGTTGGTGTGTGTAGCTGCGGATCGTGTATCTATCGTGAAGACGGTGCGAACTGGAGAAGTATATGCATTTTGTACCAATAGGAATGGCGTCATCAGACGTTTTAGGTGACATAGAAATCAAACCAGAGCTTCAAGAAGTTGAAATCGAATCGATTCCTGTGGAAATGCCTGTAGAATCGGTAGAAGGAACCCAAATGATAGCGTTCCAATCATTGCACGAGCCTGGAGGCGAAGAGATCATACTGCAGACACAGGAAGAAATAGTGGGGGATGGAGCAGATGACCTGAATTATGAGATTCCGGTACCAACGGAGGCAGAATTGGATCTTGAATATGGAACCACCCATTTTTCAAAGAGGAGCCTGGGTGCCCGTCGGCGTCAGACTATGTTGAAAGGGGCTCGATTTAAAAATGATTATGCATATGCAGAAGGGTCTTCAAAGAAGTGGGAGCAGAAGCAAGTTCAGATCAAGACGTTGGAGGGAGAATTCAGTGTAACGATGTGGTCTTCCGGTGCTGACGATGGTAAGTTTCGAAAATTCTGAGTTCTTTGTCCAGAGGATGGCCTTCGCCACCGGAAGCTTGCACATTGTCAAGAGCCGTAAGGTTTAGGACAGTTAGGTGCTTTGTAATAGGTCTCGCACGCTGTGTTTGGTTTGTTTATATTTTGGTCGGCCATACATCCAAACCCATGGGGGCAGCCATATTCAAAGGCAATATGGCGTCGGGTCATCATGGCGGCCACCATGCAATGTGTGTCCGCCATGATGGTCGATTGTGTGTGTGTCCGTCACATGGAAAACTTTGCGTGTTTTGATGTATTTGCCACCAATTTTCTCTATAGAAAATAATATGTTCCCCCACAATGTATTGTTTGCATGTATATGTTCGTTGCCTTTGCGCTTTCTGGTATGGATTTCCTTCTGGTGATGTCTAGAGATGGTTGCAATAGCATATGCTCGTATTCACAGCGTTATATTATGGTACCTTACGGTGATTTTGTGTTACAATCGAGGGTTTTTCAATTTTGTTGGATCCAATAGTTACGTTTTTGGTCGCTTTGCTTCTTTCAGTTCCTTTGATTGTTCTAACCTCTGGTGTATCCTCGTGACCGTACTTTCGGAGCGATACAAAAATATTCTGCAGTATCCATCTCTATTGCCGGTCATGCGCATGTGCCGCCCGCTTTGTGACCTTGACCATGTAGACAAAAAACGAAGGGACAAAAACAAAATAAACCACCGTTTATCATGAACAAGATAATTGGGACTTGTGTCATTGACTCCTCACCAAAGTTTTCAGGGGAAATTTGTTCTTTGAAGTGAATATAGTATTTGGGGAATAAATTGTCCTAATACCTGATGTATTAACACATTTGAGACCAGGTACCTACTACTATGATACATAGTGAATAAGTAGAATCCTTGGTAGACTTGCAGTTCAAGGTAATTTTTGATTTCTTGGAATTTCTCTTTTCTTCAAATGCAGTGTTTATGAATGTGCTTAGCATGATATGACCCCCATTTCCTTTAAAAGTGCATACTTTTCAGTTGGAAGGCAAAGGGCGCATTCGGACGAGGGAAATTCTCCCGTAGGATAATTCTCCAAGTAATAATTTCCCTGACTATTTTCCATCTGCGTTCGGCCAGTTTCCTCAGATATTATCCGCCGGTTTCGCCTCACGTGCCATGAATGAGTAGAGCCATGAATCATTGCATTAGCATTACTGCAGGCAGTGATTTGGCTGGTGTTGATGGTCTCAGCAGTAGCCAACGGACACAGTCAACTCAATATCCCTTAGCCATGCATCCAAGACTTTGAAGGGGGTTGAGAAAACCGATGATCCGAGAGGGTCAAACTGGTCATACACACCATTACATAATGATCACCAGAAATTAGATTTCCATATTTACTTGAAAATTTGCCTTGCTTAGTGGTTGTTCATAGCACAGCTTTCTGAAAAGTTGCGCCAGTTCCGCCTCCGAAACTGGCACGCTGTTTTTTCGACAAACTGTCTTGAGATACGATTCTCAACTCAAAACCACGTCTACATAATAACAAATAGCTTCAACGTGCTGCTGAAAACTAGCAAATGCTTACTGAATACAGTGCAACTTACATCGGTAATCCCGGGTCGCCGGCTGCATCCGCCATATTCCTCCAAATCAAACCGCTTCCGGTGTTCAGAAGTAGCGAATGGAAAATTATTGGTCTGCCGACCATGCTCTGAAAATTATCCCAGATTCTCCATAAACACAGATAATTTTCCTGGATAATTTTCCCTACTGGTGGTTCCGAACGCGAATCGAGAAAATTATCCAAGATTTTCCCTCGCCCGAACGCGGCCAAAGTAACACCCATAAATGGGCTTGGAGTTGGGTAATATAGCATAGAAGTAACAAATGGCAAAAAGTATAAGACAAAATATGTAGCATGACCTAGCCTAACCTAGTCTAAACTGGCATGCAAGGCAAATCCTCTTTAAAAATTGAAAATTGCCAAACAATATTTGCTGTCAAAATATTTCCAATACAAAAACCTAACCTAATCTAGCTTGAACTGTTTTTTAGGAAAATATTTCAATTTACTTCTAAGAATTGAAAAAGATTGATTTTTTTTGTTGTAACTTACAAAAAAAAACCTAACCCAGGCTAAATTAACCAAACCGAACCCCTTTGCATGCTTCATGGAGGTCAGATATGGGTAAATATTTCGATCTAGGTAAAATTGTATTTTTAGGAATTTTTTTAAAGATGGTATTTTAATGTAAAATGACGATGTGACCACTCATTTTCTCCACAAATGATTACTTTTCAGTTGGCAAACAAATACACCATCATAATCTTCACACTGCAAATATAGCACATCGCTTATAATTATCCGTACCTGGTGTGTCACAGATGTGATAAAGAAGAAATTCAACACTTCATGCACTCAATTTAATACTCTGACATAAAAAACCTTATGTTTCTGCCTTCATTCGACATTTCTGAGAATGAATGCTCGCAACCCGGCACATCTGCAGCCAAGGCCGGAAGTTCCTTGCGATGCTGTATTATTATTTTAAAAATATGTATTTGATGACGTGATGGCCAATTTTTTTTTGAGGATTCTGGTTTTCCGGCTAGGTTAGATTAGGTTAGATTATATTATATTATGATATAATATATTTCATAGTATGCTACGTTATCTGCCATTCTTACACTGCATATTGTTGCTGCATATACTGGAGAACCAACACATCAAGAATGATTCATATACATATATATTTGAGGGGAAGTGAGTTTAGCAAAAATGTTTACTAAACTTCCAGAAGTTTAGTAGGTATTATTACTAAACTTGTCTATGCCGATATATACAGTGTGACCGGACATGAGGACGTAAAAGTTGGCGGTGTTCTGCTTATGGTCAAGAGTTAAAAAATTACACATGAATATATAAATAATATAAAAAATAAAATAACCTAACCTAACTGAAACTAAGGTAACAGCATAATATGTAAAATATATTATATCATAATATAGTCTAACCTAACCTAACCGGAAAATAAGAATCTTCCGAGCTATATGACCTATGTAATCGATGCACCCTAAAGCCCAAGAATCTTCCGAAACAATTTTTTGGGCCATGTCATCAAGTATATGCAAAAAAAAATAATACAGCATCCAAGGAACTTCCGGCCTAAGCTGCAGATACGTTGTTTTGTGAGTATTCATTCTTGGAAATAAATGTCGAATTAAGGCAGAAACATAAGGCTTTCGATGTCGGAGTATTCAGTCGAGTGCATGAAGTGTTGTATTTCTTCTTTATCATGTCTGTGACACACCAGGTATGGATAATTATATGCGATGTGCTATATTTGCAGTGAAGATTATGATAGTGTATTTGTTTGCCAACTGAAAAGTAATCATTTGCAGAGAAATGAGTGGTTGCATTGTCATTTTTACGTTAAAATACTGTGTATTAAAAAAAAATCCTCAAAAATCCAATTTTACCTAGATGGAAATATATACCCATATATGTGTAAAACTTGTCTTGTGGTTATCTTAACCCTCGCCAGTATTCTGCATTTTATCACCGGTCGTACGACCCCCCTGGCGATTCGAAACTGTGCATGTTACGAAAACGAACCAAAGACCAAAGTTATAGATCTGGCCGAGATCTCGCGATTGGAATTCAGAATGACCTAAGGTCAATGGTTGACCTTCCAGGTCAGGTCAAAGGTCTAAAATTGATTTTTGTTTTGTATTTTCCCAAGAAAATCGTCAGTTATATCGAAACTACTGTCTAAATATGCACGAAATGGCCGGAAATATGTTTATTGGGACCTTGCGAACATAACGACATGTCACACGATGTGATCGGACCAATATGTCATGCACCAAATGAGGTCAAAGCCGTGACCCCAAATATCCAACTTTTTGAAAAGTGGTTCCAATTTCGAAGTATAAAGTTCCCTAGGGTAAAAATGGACGCTGAATTCGAATTCAGCACGAAAAATTACCGTAGGTCAGCTAAAAAAAAAGGTCGAAAGGTCAACCGAGGTCACCGATTTTTGGAACATTATTTTTCAATGGGAACCCATCTACACATACACTATGATTGCAAAACACATAATACCAGTCGATGTAGGCAACAATGTCATGTTTAGGTGCGATAATCACGTATTTGTTGAAAACTGGTCGGAGGTGCTCCCCTTTATGACTTCATAACTCACTGACCTGACATGACCTCCCAAAAAAAGTTCACCAAAAGTCGTCAAAAAGTTGCCCCAGAGGGTACTGAAAATCTCAGAGCGATCCGTTCATCGGTTTGGAAGGAATACACAAAAAACATTAGGGGGTTGCACCCCCCCCCCTATACGGCGAGGGTTAAACTGCAATGATACCAAAAAACCTAATCTAACTTAGCCTGAACTGTTTTTGAAGAAAAGAACCTGAATTTTTTCTTTATAAAATTCAGTAAAAAAAATATAGCTTACAACAAGAGCCAAACTTAGCCTAACTTAACCAAACCTAACTCCTTTGTGTGCTTAATGGAGGCATAAGGTATACAACTTGTGTGGTGTTTACCATTAACTGCAACAATACCAAATCCTTGTGGTTTGATATCATCCTGTGGGCTGCATGACCAACTTAGTCGATGCACCCCTGAACTCCAATATCATCCTGTAGAATTGAACGAGGTCAAGGATTGGGCATTCTATAGACCACTAAACCAGAATGAAAGCACTGACAGGTTGATGTAGGGAGAGATAAGTAGGAGAGTGCATGGGAGAACTCTATTGTAAGAGGACTACAACATAGCATGACTGGCAGGCAAAACTAGAAGTCTACACAAATCAGGAAGCAGTTTCATGGTGTGTCATGTTTGTGACATCAGATGCACTGGGTATGAATGCTTCACCAACTTACCTCATATTCACTCTAAGGAAAATAAATAATAGTGCTTCATGGGTGGCAGGTTGAAAGACAGGATTGGTTTGCTGCAGTATGAGGCATACATTGTTGTAGGATGATGTATTTGGTGGCTAAAGGTCAATAGTCTGAAGAAGGTGCTTTTTCATACAGCTATGGCATGTTCTACTTGACATTGTGGGGGAGCAACATGTGATGAACAGGTTTATAACAACATCACCGCTATAATCCAGTGTGAAGTGGGACAATCTCAATATCTCATCAGTGCACATGAGTATGCTGGTGGAGGAATATCAGTGTGCATGGTTTGGGATGGTGTGCACCAGGATGTGGACTGATGCACACAACTGTGCTTGTGCAGATTGGTGCAGAGCAGTGTTTATGAGCATGATAATGATTTCTTGTTAGGTGTGAGGTGTCAAAACAAGTACAGGAGCATGTCAGAATTTCCATGAAAATAATGCTGTTTAAAATACTTTGATCCTTACAACCCAGTTTTAAGACAATTGCATACAATTGCAATTGCATAACTGCCTATTTTTGTGTTTTGAGAGATACCTAATTTGGGAATATCGATATCAACGATATTGATACAAATGCCTATGCTATAAACTGGTATTGTATACCACAGCACATCATAGATAATCCATTTACCTTGAATTGCAATATGAATTGTTCATTATCACGATCCAGGATCCGTTATGGTGAGCATAAGCACGATACTCATAAATTGGATCCTGTTGAAGCGAGGCATGGAGACCGCACAAGTACACACCAAAAAGCACAATGTCCATACTTCTTTGGGAAGGATGTCAATTCAGTGTTCAGTAAGTGGTATATTCCACCCTATTTCATCAATAATTTATCACTGATGCAGAGGACAAACTGGCAGTAGAACTATGCAAAGGAAACAGAGACATAATTAGGAATGGTGGGCAAATGTGTAGTTTTTGTCTTAGATGCTTCTTTCTGTTGACATATTGATGGAATACCTCCATGCTTCAGGGAAAATCATGGGATTTAATTTTGTTTTGTTAACTCATTTCAAAAGGCAAGTTTTTTTTCTCCACTTGTAGTGATGTTCAGATGATTTAACATTTTGACTTTCATTTTGAACCATGTATAAGTTATTACAAATAAATAATTGTAATGGCATCAGCATACAAATGGTATGGTCACCATATGTGCCTTTGGGTTTGGTGTTCACAGCTTTGCTGCATTGGTGACTGTCAGGATGCAAACATGTGTGGGGTACTGTTCATTATCTAAGGTTCTGGGGTTGGTTTTTAATCTTCCTATAATACTTTCCCTTGAAAGGCTTAACCTAGAAAAACCCCTGTGGCTCAGTGGTTCATGCAAAGCACTAGTAAACAAATTGTGTCAGAAAACATGGGTGTGTTTGGTGGGCCTTTATTTCTTAACTTCAAAGCATTTGAGAAGGAGTTCCAACAGCAGTGATATTTAACTCCTAAGGTGTTCCAATAGCAGTGCTGTTACTCATAAACTGTGCACATCATGTTGTTCCCTCATATGCATCGTTTTTAAGTAGATAGTATCTTTATATGGGAAATGTGGAGTTTCCTGGAAGATTTACTTTAACCAGAAGAAGACATTTTGTTCATCAATATGCACATATCTTAGCACAAAAATTACATCTCTATTTTAAATATTTTTCAAAAGGCCAAGTACCCCCGCAGTGGGGTCAGCCTCGTTGCTCGGCTGGCTAGAGAAATGGCGCTCTCTCGGGTTACCACAGCCTCACTCGTCCTTCCATCCATACGCTCCCATTCCAATGCCCATCCCATCTCAACGTCCACGTCCTTCACCTGGCCCTGCAACACTAACTCTCCCCACTAAGAGCAGGTAGGACAACTTCCCCTGTCCTGCCCACCAGCTCCGTTTTATCGGGGTAGCCGCGCCCCCTCGGCCCGCCCCCCCGGGGTTGATGGAGTCCTGGAGGTTGAGGTCCCCCGTCGCACGGTGCTAGTTGTGACGGGGGACCAACACGCCTCTTTGGTCTCGATATCCCGGAGGGGCGGGCGGGCCCGTAGGGCCCCATACGGGTCAAGTGGCCGGTCGCCTCGGGCCGGGGACCTGGGATTGTTCCCAGTGTCTGCCGGCCCGGCCGGCTGGGGTCAAGGGGTGGGCGGTGCTGGATCCCGGTCGGGGTGGTGAGTCTCTCTCTCCCGGCCGGGCGAAGGCGCCGCCTGCCCCGTATAGCTCCTCGGGCGCCTGTCGTCCTCCCGTCCGCGGGACCCAGGCGTCCCCCCAGTAGGGCCCCTACGTGGTGGGGCGCCCGACCGAGAAGTTGAAACCAATACACTTCCATGGATTCTCCTGACACACAACTGTACCCTCGCCCTAGTCTTGACCGGACGATTCGTTGTTCCAGTCTTCCACATCCCAGTCCCGCGCCTCCATGAGGCCAGTTTTAGACGCTGTCTCGGATTGCCCTTCTAGGGATTCTCGTCCCGTCGGGGCGACGCGACCTGACAAGACACCTGAGCGTGAAACCGAAGTAGAGCCCGAGTTCGTCGACCCAACTGTCTTGATCCTGTCGAGTTCAGAGCTCACTCTTTACGTTTACGTACACCCTCGATGGTAGACGCGTACAAAGGACACCTCAGCCCTTTCCAAAGGTGTGAGGGCACTGAGCAATTCGGTACAGTGGTACATTGCGACAAATTGGTTGATGGTGGCATCGAAGTTGAATTTTCGGATCCGGAGGAAGCTAGGCGGGCGTTAAAAGCCACACTCTTTACGTTTACGTACACCATGGATGGTAGACGCGTACAAAGGACAGTGCCCCTAAATGTGAAAACTCACCACTCTAAAAACTGCTCCAGAGGTGTCATCACTTGCCATGACCTACAAGGTGTGACAAGTGAAGAAATTGTGCGCGGTCTTGCGGCGTTCGGTGTCCTGGAAGCTAGAAGACTGAAAACGAAAAGGGACGGCGTTTCACACGACACAGACAACATTGTACTTACTTTTACTCCCAAACACAGCCTACCCATGTGAGAATCGGGCATGTTAGGGTCAGGGTCCGCGTTTATCAACCAATCCCGATGAGATGCTTCGCCTATCACAGGTACGGACACACCAGCCGCCACTGTCGATCAAAGCCGAGGTGTCTGCGATGTGCCTCCTCGGATCATTCTGTGGACGCTTGCACATCGGAAACCTTAAGCTGTCCAAACTGCAAGGGCGAGCATTCTGCTCGTGACCGAGTCTGCCCGGTTTTCAAACGGGAGCAGAGTATTATAAGATTGAAGTGTGACAGGGGCGTGTCGGATGAAGTTGCGAAGCTTAATAACTAACAGGGGCGTGTCATTCCGAGAAGCTCGGGAAATGACCAAGACGGCCACTACACCTCGCTCTTATGCGGCCGTGGTGGCCAGCTCCATCCATCCCCTTCAACCCGAGTCATCCCAGGAGCGAACAGACATGCAACCTACTACACCTGCACCACGGAGCTGTGATCCTCCTGGACGCGATGCTCTGGATAAGATGACAGCCCGCCAATTGATTGGCCTGCTAAAGGAATGTGGTCTGGCAATAATCCAGGTAAACTCAGAAGATGAAATCCCGGCGGCAGTAACTGGAGTTGCAGCCGACTATGTCTTACCGGCTTGCCCTGCTGTTGTGCAGACAGAAACTTCGTTCAGTTCCCCAAAACAACGTCGTCCTGAGCAGCGCACGATCGCCTGCCAAACTGACGCTACCGCAACTCCGGTGACTGAACCGATCATGGTGGCATCCACTCAAACAACTCCCGCAGAATTCCCTACTTTACCACCCCCATCGACTATTTTACCTCTCCGGTCGACCAGCTCATTGCCGTCACTGATAATTTCTGTGCGAAGTGGAGCTCCGGACCTAACAGCGCGAGGTCGAGCAGAACGATCTACAAGTGTGGCATCAAACATCGGTGGGAAAGGCGCAGTGCGAAAATGTTCCATGGCTGTAAGGCTCGTCGTGCGAGAACGCTCACCGTCGGTACCGCGCGCATCACTTGGCCCCTCTGGAGAAATAACGGGTCCACCTCCACCTGTCCCATTCACAGGCTAGCCACTTACACCACCTACCAGCCGAAAGCGGATGCCTATTTCGCCACCGACCGAAGCGAGTCCCAGGTCCCGTCCCCGCGCTGAGTCGCCCGTGATGAGGTACCCACCTGTAAGCCGAGACGTGTGGGATAGACGACCGTCCTGACCGTAACACCTGTGAAGGCACCATACCATATCTCTAAACGGCTGACTGCGAAGAAGTGTTTTAACTGAGACAGTATGCGGGGAATTACACCTCAGCATGACACTGTTTTACCACGATTTTACTTCTGGTTTTATCAATAAACTTGTTATGGGCGCTATATGACCATTGCAGTCGATGCGCCCTTTAAACCCAAATAACTAACCAAAAGGCCAAGTATATTCTAATGATAGTACAATTATTGTATTGCACAATAAGACATATATTATCATGCACCTCACTCAGCTGATATTCCATTTGTGTATCCAACATTCAGTTGGCTACTTCATAAACGGAACATGCTGTCAGCCAGCACGTCCACTTTTGGAAATCACTCCAATCGTCCTACGGTGATAATGAAAATGGACAGAAGCATGTGCCAGCGACGGAGGCTCGTTTGGAACAGTTTTAGGGAGTGCTCATTAGCCACTATGCTCCGAGGGGCCAACCCCTCCATCCACTTCGGAGCAGAGGGGCCACCCCCTCTCCATCCCCCTTGGAGCATAAAGTGACTAATGAGTGCTCCCTAAAACTATAGGTGATGGGGTTCATCATCCTATATGTGATGGGGTCCATCATCCTAAAGGTGATGGAGCGCAATGCTTGCGTATGCTCAGCACAGGGTTTGGTATTCAGAAGTGCAGAACACGAGGGAATGGGTAAAGACGACAGTGCAACAAACATACCACAATCTAATTAACGGTATTACATTTAAAGAACGATCTTTGTAGTGGGATTGAAGGCGGATGCATAATTTGTTCATGGTGATGAGCACATTTCATCAGAGGGATGCCTTCGGCAGAACAATTGGTTGCGAGGGGGCTTGGGTGCGCTCGGGCATACCGAAGCAGGGGTGCGCTCGAGCCTTTTCTTCCGGAAAATATTTGACTGAAGATCCGTTGAGTTGTGGGAGGGGTGGGGGTGCACTTCAGCCACTTTCTGAAGGTATGAATTTGCCGGCCGAAGGGACGCCACCTTTCCACTGGAAGGGACGCGTGCCCACACCCACCCCACCCCAGTGCCCCTGCCTCCGCCCCTGAGTGGCGTTGTCAGGAATTTCCACGAGGGGCACACGTGTGGATGAAATCTTCCCAAAATGATATGGCTGTTGCCAAACCAACTTTGATTCTATTTTTATATGCATCACTATAGACCTTATCGTAAATTAAAAAATTATCGGTGTTACACTAGCAACACCAAAAGTATACAAAGTTCCACCCCTGGGCACACATGTCGGGTGTTTCCAAGAAGAACGCGGATTCCCGGAAGGGTCCGTCAAGTAACATCTTCATGGTGTTACCCCAGCTCGTGAAGCCTTTCGAAAACAAAATGAAAAGTAGAGCTCAACGAATTGCATACGTATGTTTCTAACAAGAACTCGAGGGTGCAGGCTGTAGGATCTATGGGGGGGGGGGGCAGGGCCCCACCCTCAACGCAAGCAGCATCTGCTTCAGCAAGCATCCTGCACGTAAATGTCCTGGAAGTCTCGCCCAAAGCTCTCTAAGAATTGCCTTCAAATGAATGCCTACTGTAATCGTTTCATTCATGCCACCCGCTCATCCGCCATCTCCCTCCGAGCTACCCGCTATCTTGGCGGTAAGACCGGCTACAGCTCGTTTTTCGTCATGTTCTCTACCGGGTCATCGACCGACTCCAGGTACAGCCGGTGTGCCAGCTCCTCATCCACCATGCGTTAGTTGACAGACTCAGTAGCTTTGGCGTGAAGCTGACGAAAGAAGGGACCGGGCACAGCCAGCACTTTGTTAACCCGCCCCGTCTCGGGAGGGAGGGGGGGGGGGTTAACGTTGATAGGCCCCCCTAAGGTTTTCCGCCGATAGTGAAAGCACGGTGCGTGGCAGCGTGCCGAAATTTGGCATACCTTTTCCCACAGCAATTTGGCATGTGTGAAATTTTTTACGTCAGGTCATCTAAGGTCAACAAGTTAGTCAAGGACAAGTGAGGTCACCTCCAGGAAAGTTCAACCAGTCGTCACGCGTTAACGGATAAAGATATTTGAATGAAACTTTCACCGTTTGCTTATCATTAGGGATGAAACAAAACGCACCTGACGAATTTATAATTTTTTTTTCGTTTTTGATGACTTATTAGTTTTGCATATTCGGCATTAGAACTAAAATCGAAGATACTGGCTAAAATAAGCATTTTTTAATGAGAGCAAATTGGCTTCAAACAACGTTTCGCTTAGGGGGCCGCGGTAACTCAGTTGGTAGAGCGTCGGACTCTTGATCGCAAGATTGTGGGTTCGAATCTCACAGCCGACGGCATTTACCAAGTCCACCCGCGACGAATCGGCGTGAGAGGTTGGCGACGCTATATGACCTATCGGTTGAATGTTTCGTAACAGAATCCAAGGTAGTAGTAGGTATACTCTACCCATTATAAAAATTAAAGATAATTGAAAACTCAAAATTTTGAAATTTCAAGAAATTAAAATTTTGATTTTGACATGGACGAAAGTTATACCCGACCCACAAAATAATTATATCGAGACCGCTTTCGGCTCGCGAAGCGTCGAAAGTTTCCTGGTTTGGCGTTGTTCAAATGTCAACAGTTCTTGTTTTATCTAGTTTATTTATTTTTACTAAGGATGTGACGGGCGGCGGCTTCCTTGGCCGCCGCCCTGTGCAGTGCAGTCTTGGTGGCAAGAGAAGTCCATCCTCATCCGGCAGCGGCGGCTGTCCACATCCGGCAGCAAGAGAAGTCCGGTCCACCCCATGTCGGCGAAGTCCACCCCGGGTCAGCGAAGTTCACCCCACATCGGCGAAGTCCACCCCACGTCGGAGAATCCACCCCACGCCGGCGAAGTTTACCCTGCGTCGGCGAAGTCCACCCCGCGTCGGCGAAGTTCACCCCACGTACACGAAGTACGACCGAGTGGACGTCTAGGGACTTTCCACTACACCTTGATGCATGCCGCCACTGCTTGACTGACGGGACCCTGCTGGCCGAGAGAGGCATATATCCATGTTTGTTGTCTAATTATCAGCATATAATTGAAGTCGATCAAAGTTAACCCCAGCCGACTCTGGGAAAACATAAACAGGTACTTCAACTTCAACAGATAGCCACTAAATTTTGAAACAAAATGGTGTCCTGTTCATTTCCAAAGCTTGAATTATGAGAGGAAGTTCCCTTGACATGCAATGTTTTATTTTTGTGAACCCAACATACCCTCAGTGGTTTCGTTGTGACTACACACTTCAAACACCCGAAACCTCAATGGTGGCAAATTCATGTCCACGTTCCGAGTTTTCTGCTAAAATTGTACACACGCATCGAATACACATGGCGCACGGGTGTCACCTTATAAAGATGAAGAGGTGGGCAATTACTTTGCAAGCACATTTTCGTTAATGGCTGACCCTTGCCTTTTTGTGGTCGGTTTCTTATTGCCGCGATATTGCGCCTTTACTGGTTTTTAGACAGCGAGCAGATTCATCCACTGTTTCATCAACTTCGGGAAAGGGTGACTTTTGAACCAAGTATGGATCAGGAACAATCGAGGGCCATACGCTAATCGCCTACAACACAATAAACTATGAGCACACAGCAAGTGAGATTATAAATATAAACTGTAACTTGTAGCCAATAAAAAAAAAACATTGGGGAGGAGCATAATGAGCGTGGGGGAGGAAGTGGCTTCCATTAGCGTATGTAAAGTGCCACCCCCGAGGGAGGGCACGCACTGGCAGCCGAAGCGCGCCCATGGTCAACGACCAGCTCCAATTTGACGCCATCTGTTGCTTGCCCTGTTCTAAGGCGCAGTGTTCCTGTTGCTGACGGCTGGTAGGTAATTCGTTCGTTTCCGTTTAGTTGTGTTTTCTAACGGAAGGAGGTTGGCTGGAATTGTCCAGGAAGTTGCCCGCAGAGATGGATGGGGACGTCGACAGTCGTGATGACCTGATGACCAGGCACTGGAGAAGGCCCAGAAAGCTGGTGGAAAAGCTGGTCGAGGAAAGCATAAAACGTGGAGTCAAGTTGTCATTCTGGGATCCAATGATAAAGTTGTGGATTGGCAAAGTAAGATGTGTGCCAGTGGTGTACCGAAGAAGGGGGCAAAAGGGCAATTTCCCCTCCCCGAGAGGTGGAGGGCCCCGAGAAATCGCACCGGGGCCACAGAGATCAGGCCGGGACCCGCAAATCAAGTAGACCCCAAAAAATCAATCCGGGCCAGGATTATCACTCCGAAGCCCCAAAAATCGTTCCGGGGACTCCCAAAATCACGTGGAGCCACGGAAAAAAACATGCGGGAGCCCTGAAAAATAGCGCCAAAAATATATCGCGGGTTGCTGAGAAATTGAGCGCATCCGGCATAATTCACGGCGGGACATGAAGAAGCCAGCCGGGCTTCGAAAAAAAATGAGAAGAGGCCCTGAAAAAATCACGCCGTGGCTCGAATATTGCGCTAGGGTCACACAAATAGCCTCGTGAACACCACACATTCCCGTTGGGCCCCAAATAACTACAGTGATGCCCCAAAAGCACACCGGGATCCGGAAGACGTATCGGGGCGCTCCAAAATGCACTGGGTCGCGCAAGAAAGCGGCATGGCTTTCATCATGCGCCAGGGCCATGCAGAAATGCCAGAAGCCATCAAGCACACGGGAAGCCCTCAAGACGTGCCGCAGCGCTGAAAGTTCGCCGGGGCCGGTGAGACCGCATGTGGGCCCCAAGAACAGGCCGGGGTCGGCAAAAAGCGACCTGGTTACAAAAAGTCGGGCCATGAGCAAACACATCGGAACCTTCAAAAACACGCCTATATCTAAAAGATGCCGTGATAAATGAACGTGCCATGTCCAACAAAGGATACCGAATCGATTTAACTCGAACCGATTTGATTTGGGCACCTCTCATCGCTTTAACCCCCTCGATCATCGTTTAGCCCCCCTCAATCATCGTTTAGCCCCCACTCATCGTTTAGCCCCTCAATCATCTTTTTGGCCCACACGCAGGCTGAAGCTTAATCAGCCTATGGGCATACACCAGATACAAATGATTTTCGGGGCAGCTTTGGCGGTCAAAAAGGTAATTTGCCCCCCATCCCCACCCCCAACGTTCACACAATGGCACCCATGGCTTCCTCTGTAGCCCAAAACACTGCCATGCAGAACTTGTGTGCTCTATCACATAATCGATGCGGTGAGAAAGTAGAAACTGAACTAAACACTTCTGAATCAAATAGCTTGTTTGGCCCTTCTGCTAGACCATGGTAATGAGTCGGTGGCGGGTAAACACCAGTGGTACGTGCTCCTTTCCCAATCAAATCAAGGGTGTTCCTCTCGGAAGACTTGGTGTCCCCTTCAGATGTTGAAGAGCACTCCCTCCCTTCTCTCCGCCGGATAGCAAGTCAACTCGCTGCGAAAAGAAAACTAAGGTGAACATTTTAAACTTTCAGGGATATTCGAGGTCAACAGTCAAATTTCGTTATGGACAGGCTGTTCCGTGATTGGCGACTGAAAATAACTGTGATACAGTTTGACCATCTTATTGCAGATGTCTAATACCAGACCAGGGCCATGACGTAACATTATGTTTCCTTATCACAATATTTGACAATGCAATTCATAATTTGAAATGATCAGTCTTCCTCGATTTCGCAAACGTCCTCGAGTTGCGACCTGGTTGGGTCACCGCTCATGGTGCGTCGTTTTACATGCCCTTGGGAGCACCACCATTACGCCTGTGCTGTACGGTAGAAATCGACTTCTGAGTGTCACCGCCGCCACTTCCATGAACCAGGCGTCTCAATGGCGCCCCTCAGCAGGAGATCCACGACCCACGTGCACCAGACAGCGTTACTCAGCGCCATTCGGCTGCAGACCTGGATCTCCGCGCCACCTTTTTGACAGTCGTCATGGGTGTACCGTTGTTCACGCACGGTATACCGTGCGTTAGGCGGAGCTTTAGATGGGAGACAAAGGAGGGGCGAGAGCGAGAGCGATACACGATTCTTTAGAAAACTACGTTTGCGTTTTAGCCATCGCAAAACGGCCGAAGTTCCCATGCCTCGCAGTGCAGGTGAACAGTTTAACCCCACTAACGTTTGCTCTAAGCTATACAAAGGGGTGCGCTCAACGAACTTGAAGAATTGCTTGGAATATTTTGTTTATCTCTCTTTGTTGACCTAAGAGGTGAGATCACACAGGTCAGTGTCAAAGTTGCAATTAGCCACCCGATCGTCGTCGTAGTTCTTAAACCCTGACCATGAAAATGCGATTTCGTGCTTCAATATCCATGATATGCAAACGGAAGGTAGTCTCAAGGTCAAATAACAGGACGTATGTGAACTGCGGAAGCTGTGCATTTTCGAACAGACTATGACCAGGGATAGATAATAACAAATCTAGTGTAGACATACATAGAATAGTGACATCATTTCAGAGCATAGTTATCGTTATTTTTATTTTATTGTTATTGATGGAACGTTTCGTCCGAATTCTTGCTGTGGTGGCATTATGGACTAGAGTCCTATTGCTAGGCAGAGCTTGTTGCGTGAGCCCTGGGCCCGCCATCGATCCATGAATTCCAGGTCGGCGGCATAATTCTGACCGGGATGATAGATGGCGGAACGCCCGAATTCAGGGCTGGGGGCAACACCGGGCGGTTTTTGGGTCAATTCCTTCCAGACAACGCCATAGGATCAATGCTAAGTCGGGATTTAACTGGGGGAGGGGCACCGTGCCCCGGTACCCCTCCCCTCTCCGCCGCTAATGCCTGATATGGACCTCAAACTTGGATTACTATTAGGAGGACATCTGCTGGCATGACGTGCTCCGGTTTGCAAAACGAATGATAAATTTAAATGCGCTATAAAACGTGTTTCTGCTTAAATGGCTTGATGACCTCGTGACCTCACGCGAATTAACTTTTTCTTTGATCATTTGTCTCTGCACTCGTTTTCAACCTTGGATTATATCTTTTGCGGTTTGTTCCTCATTAATGTTTCAATATACGCCTACAAATGCATTGAGACCAGGCGGGGACCTGACTGGCCCACCCCACTCCGTGACCATGGTACACTGCACCCCAGTTTTATAACACAATGTGCACTCATCGCTTGCAGGAAGGTATGCCAAATTTTATAGTGTTGAACGGTTTGGGAGGTATCTCGGAAGATATTTTATCAAGACGGATCTCGGAATTTTCACCGGAGGCACTCGTTTGGAGGTGCGTGGAGCGTATTTGAGCCCTTCCTCTAAACATATTGGAGCCCTTTGAGCCTCTGGCTGGAAGATCCGCAAAACTGAGGGAGGGGAGGGGTGTACTCAAGCCGTGGGTGCCTTTTCCCTTGCCAAAGGAACACCACCTTTCCATGGGGAGGGCACAAGTGTCACTAGTGCACTCTGCATCTGCCCACCGGAGGTCATTTCGATACCCCACACTGCCAAGTTCCAATCTCTCCAGAAATTGGTTCTGGTCAATTTCCTTTTGACAATGCCAGTTCAATTATATAGGTAATTCTCCGTCTTTTTCCGTCAATACCCAAGATGTTCAGATAACCTTGGTTCGCAGTTATTAACAAAACACAGCTGTGTACAGGTATTCCATTGAATCACAATCGTGAAGCATTTCAAGGGGAAATGCTTAGTCACATTCGATATCACATAGTATTCTATATTATCATGTAGCAAAGTTGTGACTTATTTTAGGAGCGTTTCCGATTTTACCACATTCTTCCTTACATCAATCTGTAACGAGACGTTCATTGTCTCTTTGAAATACGCCGCTATTAGTTTTTTTTCTCGGTGGGGTGGGGGAAGATTTCTCTTTTACCTGCCTATCTCGAGAAAATCATTGTCCCAGTTGTATGAATCAATAATTATCCGATTTATTCCCTCCATGAAGCTGAACGGTGTACCAGTGGATGACTTCTGTTTCGACCAAGTTCCTTGTTTTCTTTTTTCGCAGCTGTGTCCAAGGAATAAGGAAATTGTGAATTCCACCCTTGCCTTCACTCTTCACCGCACGGTATGTTTCCATATAAATTGGCGGATATTGTTGAACAGTTTTTTGTTCGATTTTCGAATTGTCTGTTTTTGCCTTGATGTGTGCCGGTTGCGAATGTTGACGTGACATGACTTTTCCCGGGACCCTCTGTTGACGTGATGTGACTGTTCCCGGGATCCTCTGTTGACGTGACATGACTTCCCAGGACCCTCTGTGGACGTGACATGACTGTTCCCGGGACCCTCTGTTGACGTGACATGACTGTTCCCGGGATCCTCTGTGGACGTGACATGACTGTCGGGGCCCTCTGTTGACGTACAACTGTCCCTGGAGTGACATGACTGTTCCCGGGATCCTCTGTTGAGTGATGTGACTGTTCCCGGATCCTCTTTACTAAACGGACCCTCTGTGGACGTGACATGACTGTTCCCGGGACCCTCTGTTGACGTGACATGACTTCCCAGGACCCTCTGTGGACGTGACATGACTGTTCCCGGGACCCTCTGTTGACGTGACTGTTCCCGGGACCCTCTGTTTACGTGACGTGCGCTCCCTATCGACAGATGACTGCTCCCGAGACCCTCTGTCGGTGGACGACGCCAGCACTCCCGAACCAGATCCGGACTACACCGAGTACATGATGGGCAAGAAGATCCCCGCCGAGGGCATACCCGGTCTCGATCTATCCGACCCCAAACAGCTGGCCGAGTTCGCCCGTATCAAGCCCAAGAAGCAGACCGACGAGGCGCCGCGAACGATCGCCTGTCCACACAAGGTAGGAGCAAATGACGTCACCGGTGTATGGCCGATGAATTCGGTAGCAAAGTTGGCCCATATGGGTAAATGCGCATCCGATTTATGCAAGGTAGGAGCAAATGACGTCATGAGTGTACGGCCGATGAATTCGGTAGCAAAGTTGGCCCATATGGGTAAAATGCGCATCCGATTTATACAAGGTAGGAGCAAATGACGTCACCAGTGTACGGCCGATGAATTCGGTGGCAAAGATGGCCCATATGGGTAAAATGCTCATCCGACCCGCAGACTACTTTACTGTGGCGTGCTACTGTACTGGTATACGTGCTGCACCCTAACTCTGCTCCCCCAGTTAGTCCGATACAGGTTGGCCGGTGCACGTGTGTATTGCATCGTCCTACGGACTCCAGAATTGTGAACAGCACACGTTGGCTGAACAACAGCACAGTCATCTAGTAAGCCGGACACACTAAAGGACACCTGTGGATGGTGGATGGTCACCTGTGATGCCCCTGCCACCTATATTTTCCTCAGCAGCCTGACCCAGTGGTGTTGAAGTTATCTGGTCAATACTAGTAGCCTCTGCCTGTGGAGACAGCTCATCACCATGAGCTGTCCAGTTGCTGGCATCATCAGCATTACCCTGAACCTGGGGAGAAGGATGGGATATATATAGAATATCGCCGACTCTTGTTGGACTAGTTCGTGTGCTGAACGGTGAAGTCGGCGTGATGCCTGCGGCAGTATCAGCTGACGCCAGCCGAGGCAGTGCCGACCGTCCAGCTCTGTGGCCGTATCGGCCGGGCCCAGTCGTGTTGTGCCACTCTGCATGCATCCAGTGACCAGTGCTCGGTTGTCCAGGGCTGCTCCAAGATGTTTCGCGACAACTCTGCCATGCGGAAGCACCTGCACACGCACGGGCCGCGCGTGCACGTGTGCGCCGAGTGCGGCAAGGCGTTTGTGGAGAGCTCCAAGCTGAAGCGACACCAGCTGGTGCACACTGGCGAGAAGCCGTTCCAGGTGAGGCTGCCCGGCTGTCCCCCCCCCCCGGGGGGGGGGGGAGAGAGAAAAAAAAATTTTTTTTTTAAAGTTAAATTTTTCTTCGGTTGCGGTTGGTTAGGAAAAAGAAAGAGGAAAAAAACCCGTAATATTATTTTTAAAAAATAAAAGCCAACAAAAAATATTATTTTCACATTAGTTTTGATAACGAAATAGGTTTTACTATTGACGCTGCTGAAATAAAAAATAAACTACGAATATCAGCAAATTGCAATACGGCGCGACGGATCTGGCAGCGGACGGATGACTGCCAGATACAAATTGTCAGCCGATCAGGGTGTTCATGATCGGAGGATGAGTGACCTAAAAATTATAATTTTTTTATTTTTTTTTTTTTAAAATTTTTTTTTTATTTATTTATTTTTTTCTCCTATTTTCCCCCCCCACAAATAAAAAAAAATAACAAAACATCCCACAGGAGGGTGGTCCACCGACTGATTTGTTCCTGCCGCGTACTGGTATATAGGTTTCGGAATATAAAATGGTAGTTTTAATTTTCCCCATAATTAAAATAATCTTGTTAATAATAAATGTTCTTCGATGTACTTTTTTTTTCATGTCTGGAATGTTTAGTTGAAGCAAGGAATGACTTGGAAGGATGTAAAGCGACTAGACGGGAGAGCAAATTGCCGCTGTAAAACCGACTACAGTCAGCGCTGATCAGGATGAGTGAGGTGTTAGTTGGTATGGTGTCAGCGTTAGCCCGGATTTCCGAGTAATTTCTGGGTTGTTGGAGCTTAGAAGGACGCAGAGAGTGGGGTCATGTGTCATTCATGCCCTGGAATCCTCATGGTAGCCATGTGGGACATTGCACACCGGGGACGGATATTGACACGGTAGATTTGACAACTTGGTTTGAAATTCGAAACTGTCAGTTTTCAACACTAAGTACACGAGTAGTTTTTGTTCAGTCCCCACGGTGGAGACTGCTCCAGTATTACGCTCTATCGCATATCAGTCGGCAGATCTAGGATTTGTGTGAAGAGGCATTGGAGTTGAAAGGGGCCCGCATACCTCCATTCTTTAACTCCACCCAGTGTTTTTGAGGGACCGGCGTGTTTTCGAAGGTTCCTATGTGTTTATTCACACCATGCGCCCTTTTTAATGCTTTGTCGCTTTTTGTGAGAATGGCCTGTTTTGGAGGGCCCAGGCGCCGTTTCTGCCTCCCGGTGTGCTTTTAGGATCCCACTGTGTTTATTTAGGGCCCCTATGGAAGTGTTTGGGGATAAGCGCGATTTTGCAGACCCCGGCGCGAGTTTTCTGACCACCATCTACTTAGTTTGGGCCCTGAGACGAACTTTTTGGATCGCGGCGGCAGATTTGGGGGTCTCAGTACAATTTGGGACGATCCGACGCGTTTTTTTGGTCCTCGTTCACAATTACTTTGTTTGATTCGTGAAATAAATAACTGAATGAATAAGATAAATAGACGGATGGGAAGGCTTACGGAACGAAATTGACCGCGACACAGCGTGACACATATGTTAAGTCGACAATTCAGCACAGTGCATTTGAGTTTGAAATACGTACACCATATTCGGCAGACGAACCCGCTTTCGACAAGACAGCATCCAATTTAGTTTGATTTCGATTGTTTTTCAATGCACGTATGCCGGGATTGTGAACATCTTTACGGCTGCCCTCCTCGGCACAATCCGGAGCACGCATTTAAATGCATTTGCCGAATTCTCGAAATATGTTTTGCTTGTTTCTCAACTTCCTGTACTTCTGCGAAGATTGGACACAATAAGGTACATGTCTTCACGAGCTGCCCAGAGAGCACAGGTACGATTGGTTCACGAGTTGCTCTTCGTTGTGTGGTGCCCTATACTGTGCCTGGGGTATGGAGAAGCCACAGCCCGCCCTGTGTCGTCGTGGTGACAGCGCTGTTGTTCGGTTTATTTGGCACTATTCACAGATGTGTATTTCACAGTACGATATGCGTTATAGCGGTGTGTTAATGTGTTCGCTATCTCACCAGTGTACGTTTGAGGGATGTGGAAAGCGGTTTTCGCTGGACTTCAACCTGCGAACACACGTGCGCATCCACACGGGCGACCGTCCGTACGTGTGTCCGTTCGACGGGTGCAGCAAGAAGTTCGCCCAGTCCACCAACCTCAAGTCGCACATACTCACCCACGCAAAAGCCAAGTGAGTGATCAGTCTAGTGGCCTGAGCCGTCGTTATGTGGCGGCCATGTACCGTGCGCAAGGCTGAGCATACTCACGCGGTTGGTCAAGCTGAACTCTTCCTCATTGGCAGGAGTTGCGCACGTCCAAGCTAGTTTGGCGCTCACTCTGAGGCGACGCCCAGTTGGGTGGTTGGGTGGCTGCAGTGGGGTTTCGCCCATTTGGTGTGTTGTGACGATGCTGATCCGGCAAACAGGTACTCTTAAGATTAATTTATCGCTATGGCGTCCTGGAATGCGCAGATGCTGTTATTCTTCCTGGGAATTTTGTGTATGCTGCGTCGAAAACCACAAGTGTTCCTGCAGTAACCCAAGACAGCTGCAAATTTGTGCCGAAGTACGGCATGCAGGCTCTACCCAGGCACTGGAAGAATACAAAACATAACCTGAACAGTTAGAACTCCGAGATAGCCGACCATACAAGCCCGGGTAGCGGCCCAACTTCAGGTTCCGGCATGACTACAGACTCAGACACAGGTAGCTCCCCGAAATATGGGCCGGGGTGGAACTCCAGCTACAGGTTAGAGCGAATCTCCAGATATAGACAAGAATACAGCACCAGTCGGTATTTTGTAAGGTATATTTGTAAGGAAAAGTGCATTTGTTATTTCGTGAGGTATAGCCACAAAACGTCCTCCCTAGTGGGGAACAGCTTTCAAAATGCATGTTTGGTCCATAATATATGATGTACACGTACATCTGGTCTTCAATTTGCTTCGACCAGGGATCCGGAACCTCGCACCTGACTCCAGACCGCTGGGTTGTCCACTCATGCTTGGCGTGCCGCCGCCTCCAGTCCTCGATGTTGTGGCGGCCTTGACCTGGCTGTCGGAGCGTTGAGACATAAAGACATAAAAGATCAGTGCAACTATGAGCCACAAGGGCCCTTCTTGGTTGCACTCTGTACACTGAACCAGTTGTCCACCAAATGTGTTGATCAACTCTCCCTGGAATACAGAAAAACAAGCCCCCTATTCTTATAATGACTGTCTATGCTGTTCTTAAAGATGTTCAGTGTGTTGCTACTGACAATGGTTTCTGGCAGCTGGTTCCAGTGTTCTACTACCCTGTTGGTGAAGAAGGACTGTCTTAACCTTGTCCTGCTGTGATTAATTTTAATTTTGAATTGATGACCTCTAATTGCATCATTTCTGTTAAATTCAAACAGTTCCCGTTGAGGCTGCCGTTCGCACGCGATCCGGCGTTGAGGCTGCCGGATCGCGTGCGAACCGCCCGACGTGCGTTGCATGCTGCTCACGCCCCGCTGTGCCGCTTCCAGTGGGCGGAACAACCCGAACCGGCAGAACATTGACGCGATGGCGCACATGTCCGACATTGAAGACTCGACACAGTACGTGCAGGTGGAGGTGGGCAGCCTGGTGTACAGCGAGTGAAGACAAGCTTCTCGACGCCGCCGACAGATGGCTGGACAGTCTGACCGCGGTCGAGGTGCTTGCGTTTGCGCCGTCTCGGCGTTGGCACCGCGCGGGATATTGCGGTCGTGCCGGGCGGCTTTTGTCAGCGGCCTTACACATGTACAACATCATCTCCCGTGAAAGACACCATCGGCGGCTGGAGACAATGTCATTTGGGCATTTTTTTGTAATGTTTGAGGTGTATGAATTTCGTTCACGGTGCGAACGTGATCCCCTGTGTGTTTTGCAAGTCGATCCCTAGCAGGATAGCCGCTACTGGTTCAGCGTTGTCATTCCATTGGCAAAGATGCACATTGTTATCGTGGCCCATCAGTGAAGGTACCTTGGTCTATGCTTCCGCCAGTGAAGTGTATGGGGCCGAGTCAAGGCGTCAATGACGCACATAATTTCTCTTCGGGGACGGATGGTAAAAAACAGTGCCAAGATTTTGGTTCAGTATATTATGTTCCCTTTCTATCAAAAATTAAGGCCTCCAGCAACAGTAAACCTCCAGTCAACCAACAGTAAACAAAAACCTCCAGCAACAGTAAATTAGGGATATACGCCTTCAGCTATATCTATCGGTGGCCTCGGGCATTGCAGCTGGGCTTCACTGGCATTCTGTCCGGAAACGTGGGCGCGATGTGCCGGTGCGGCCTGTCCGAGGGGTTGTGGCACGGCGTCGGGCCCTGTGTCGGCCGGGCCGGCCGCGTGTGTGGCGGCGGCGGCGTCCGCTGGTGCTGTCGGGATCGACAGGCACCTGGACTTGTGAGAGAGTGATACCGGCGGCGGGCGGCTCGTGCGGCCGTCGCCGGCTCAGCAGCCGCGTGTGATGCGGCCGCCAGACGAGCTGTGTGTGCGTGCGCCCTGCTGTCAGTGATATGCTTCGGTGAGAGACGAGCCGACGCTCGCCCCTGTTGTCGGCTGCTGCGCCTGCGCCCAATGTACAATACAGCGTCCAACATGGCAGGCGCGTCGCTGCCGGCCGGTGGCGAGCTGTGGCGCCGACCATCACAGTGTCGGTACACGTGCTGTGGCGCCGACCAGCAACTGACCACCACAGTGTCGGTACACGTGCTGTGGCGCCGACCAGCAACTGACCATCAGTGTTGGTACACGCGCTGTGGCTCCTGTTAACTGTTCAGATCATGAGTTTTTCGAAGTCGACTTTTTATTGGGCTATCCAAGCCAGGATCCACTCCAGGTCTGGTAAGAACTATCTGCGATGAAGCGTAGCACGCGAAAACATACGCAAACGAAAAAAAAACTATGAGGAATAGACTTCCTTCACCCAAGTCAAATTAACGTGGGCCATGGTCATTGGTGGCCTGTGGTGAGGGTAGTCATGTCTACAACACATACGTATCACCTAGAGTACAAATGGCTTTGCTGTCTTAGTAATGGGTTGTAGACAATTGGCAGTCGGCCGAGGCTCTCTTTCAGCACCAACTTCCCTGTTGTCTTCGCCTACTTCTCTGTTTGTCTGCCGTCCGTTTGTTCACTACTCTCTCTCTCTCTCGTCTCACTCACTCACTCACTTATCCAGCGTAAAATGACCACGCCGTCGACACGTCCTAAAGCACCGAACCACCATCGCCGGCCAGTATGATGACAGGACCACACCATTCACCGTCTGAGACCGCGGTACACACCAGCGTTCTTCATCGCACCCAACAGCAGAGGTAGAGTCTTCACCGCACCCAACAGCAGAGGTACGGTCTTCACCGCACCCAACAGCAGAGGTACGGTCTTCACCGCACCCAACAGCAGAGGTACGATCTTCGTCGCACCCAACAGCAGAGGTACGGTCTTCACCGCACCCAACAGCAGAGGTACAGTCTTCGCCGCACCCAACAGCAGAGGTGCAGTCTTTGCAGCGCCCGTGAGGTAAATGAGGTATTGAAGAAGAACCTTGGGTTCTTTTACGACGCATTCAACCGCTATGCCATATAGCGTCGCCAACCTCTCACGCCGATTGATCGCGGGTGGACTCGGTAAACGCCGTCGGCTGTGAGATTCCAACCCACAATCTTGCGATCAAGAGTCCGACGCTCTACCAACTGAGGTTGAGGTACCGCGGCCCCCTAAATGAGGTATTCCCGAAGGTAAGTCGAGACCCGTGTGGATGAAAATGAGGCGTGCCCGGGGAGGTTGAGGCCAGTGCAGATGAATATGAGGAACGTGCCCAGAGAAAAGTTGAGGCCCGTGCATCAGTCACCTACATCACCTAGTCATCTTGAGCGGGCACATTTGGTTGACCCTTTTTACGCGCTCTGCAGTATGTCCCATGGCCGGGTTCACAAATGGCTGCAGTCATCATCTGCGTGTGCATCGATGCAAGCCTGCTGGCGCATGTGTGTATATTTTCTCCAAATACCCAGCATACAGTGCTGCAAGTGGTAGTTTGAACATGTACTGTTTACGACATAACTTAGCAGAATATGGAATTTCTGGACGATTCCTGGAGTGGTTTTTGACAAAAATACACGAAAGAAAGCTTCGACCTCTGACCTTTTCTGGAGGCAATGCCAGATTGCCGCTCCACCCTGGATGTCCCTGGTCTCCCACCCCTACACTGTTGGAATTTGTAAAATGCGGCAGGGCTGGAAATCTCTCACCGAGCCATGGGTCACAAGAGCTTATTTTCGGGTTCCTTAGCATTGTCCTGCAGTATTCTCACTGGGGAGCTACGGTGTTTGGCTCAGAATACTTAAAAATTAAGAAGTGAATGACGTTATTATAAGTTAGAAGTGAAGGCTCACAAACCCATGGACTCTAAATGACCAATGCAGTTGATGCGCCCTAAACCCCAAATAACTAACTAGCTCACAAACCCAACAGCTGAGTCAAGAATGTCCAGCGACGCTTGGGGTTTTTGCCCAACATATACCCGGCATTCGGCAGGCAGACTTCACGACCGTCTACAGCCTAAGCCCTTGCTGATACAATTTTAGCATGCTATGAAGGTTACCAAGATTCAGCATACGTTAAGGAGTTGCAATTGCGGGTGAGCAGTATCAGTGACTGGCAGTGCAATTTAATTACGTAATTCGTCTTACACATTACGTAAAACGCCTCGTTTCTTCACGTAACAACTGCTACAAAAAAGCTTACGTCGCGTGCACATTACAGTCGTCTTACTAAAATAAATACACTTTATTTTCAGATATGTCAAAACATGGCGATAAACATAGTTTGGAAGTGGAAACACCCTTAGCAGCACGTCACGTGATTAACATTATTGCACGAACATGAAGGATTGTGACGAGGGGCACCGGCTGCAAGCATCGTCCATGCACTGGCAGAAACCGGCGTTTCTCTTCACCCTTCACACAGCTCTACCTACTCCATCGTTCAATGCAATAAAGCACGTCCCCAAGGCTACACAAACAAGGGGTTTTCGATTCCTCGGTCGTTTGAAAGAGTAGACCTGATCCCTGATTGATTGGATCAGAAACAGCCACTGGCGAGACAGACGTCGCCATCGGAAACTTGGAGCCATACCACAAACCATACCACCATACTGTAAACACAACGAAGCGTGACCCAGGTGGGAAAATGCGGGGGGGGGGTGGCAGCTTCTGTACGGATCGAAGCTCACGGGACGTCGACTGGCTACAGCTACCCCGGCCAACAGCCAGTATATCGGCCATATCACGATCGTGTGTCCAGCCAGCCAATTCCAAACGCATCGCGTGCAACCAGCTCGACGCCAGACAACCCCCATTCCTCCCACGCCAGACGGTCGGTCGGGAATGTCTCCGACATCAGACGGTCGGTCGGGAATGTCTCTCACGTCAGACGGCCAAGTGTCCCTCCCCCCACACACAGTGTGCCATCCACACCATGGTCGGGAGCCTCTCACACACCGGACAGTTCCGCCACGGCGCGCGCAGTCCAGCACAGCTCCCTGCATTCATGGCTCAGGTAAGCCACCGCCACCGGCCGCCACCTCCAATTGAGCACAGTCGTTTTGTGACGCTTACATCACACTAAGTGCAGACAGCCCAGCCCAGCAGGTGCGACAAGGGCGGCGTCTGCGGCGCCCTGCCAGCAGACCGTGCAGTGCTGCGCAGTGTGACGGCTTGTGCAACATCCCACCACCCTGCCTAGCCCAATGGTACGATCAATAACACCAGTCAACGCCACCAGAGCATCGGCCCCCAGTCATACTGAGGCATGGTGCCGAGCAACGCACAGAGACACTAAAAAGCTACCAGGCCCAGCTCGCTCAGCCGCCAGGCTGACAGGCTCAGCCCGTCCGGCTGCCAAGCTGACAGACCCGGCTCGTTCAGCCGCCAGGCTGACAGGCCCAGCCCGTCCAGCGGCCAGGCTGACAGGCCAGCCCGTCCAGCCGCCAGGCTGACAGGCCCAGCCCGTCCAGCCGCCAGGCTGACAGGCCCAGCCCGTCCAGCAGCCAGGCTGACAGGCCCAGCCCGTCCAGCAGCCAGGCTGACAGGCCAGCCCGTCCAGCCGCCAGGCTGACAGGCCCAGCCCGTCCAGCAGCCAGGCTGACAGGCCAGCCCGTCCAGCCGCCAGGCTGACAGGCCCAGCCCGCCCAGCTGCCAGCCGACGCACGAACTGTTCTGCCCCGCCATGCTCCGCCCCGAGTGGTCGCAGGCACGCTTCCGCGTGAACAACAGCTGCGAGTTGTTCACGCGGCCTGTTGACCTTACCCCATTCACGAGGCCCGCGGACCATCTCCTTCATCATCCGTCCCACGTTGGTACACCACACTCACGGACCATCTCCTTCATCATCCGTCCCACGTTGGTACACCACACTCACGGACCACCTACCACACCATCCGTCCCACGTTGGTACACCATTCTCACGGACCACCTCCCTCACCATCCGTCCCACGTCGGTACACCATTCTCGCGGACCACCTCCTTCACCATCCATCCCACGTCGGTACACCATTCTCACGGACCACCTCCCTCACCATCCGTCCCACGTCGGTACACCATTCTCGCGGACCACCTCCCTCACCATCCGTCCCACGTGGGTACACCATTCTCGCGGACCACCTCCTTCACCATTCATCCCACGTCGGCACACCACACTCGCGGACCACCTACCTCACCATCCGTCCCACGTTGGTACACCACACTCACGGACCACCTACCACACCATCCGTCCCACGTTGGTACACCATTCTCACGGACCACCTCCCTCACCATCCGTCCCACGTCGGTACACCATTCTCGCGGACCACCTCCCTCACCATCCGTCCCACGTTGGTACACCATTCTCGCGGACCACCTCCCTCACCATCCGTCCCGCGTGGGTACACCATTCTCGCGGACCACCTCCTTCACCATCCGTCCCACGTCGGTACACCATTCTCACGGACCACCTCCCTCACCATCCGTCCCACGTCGGTACACCATTCTCGCGGACCACCTCCCTCACCATCCGTCCCACGTGGGTACACCATTCTCGCGGACCACCTCCTTCACCATTCATCCCACGTCGGCACACCACACTCACGGACCACCTACCCCACCATCCGTCCCACGTCGGCACACCACACCCACGGACCACCTCCTTCACCATCCGCCCACGTTGGTACACCACACTCACGGACCACCTCCCCAACCATCCGTCCCACGTCGGCACACCAGACGCACCCGAGCACACAGTTTATCACAGAGCGCACCTGGCTGATGGGAACGTCACAGGCTCGGCACCACTGGCGACTGACCAACGCCAGCCGCAGCAGCTGCCGCCATCCCTGACGTCGGTGGGCAGCCGCAGCAGTAGCCCGCCGACCGTTCGACAGCCGAGCCGGCACTGTCTGGCGGCGCGGCGCAGCTTGACAGTGGCGACAGCGGCGTCCAACGCCGAATGCCAGACGTCTGCAGCGCCACGCATCTGCGGCGTCGGTGGCATCGGCAGCGGGGGCGGCAGCTGGCGCCGAACTCGTGGCGGTCAGATGGTCCATACAGCTCCCGGCCGAGCTCGTTACAGATCCGTACAGATCCGTTACAGATCCGTACAGCGTCGGGCCGCGTGTCGCACAGTACAGATCCCGGCCATACTTGCGACGGATTCGAACAGACCTCGATCGTGCTTGTGGCGACCGGCGATAGTGACGACAGAGACAGATCCGTACGGCGTCGGTGGCGAAAAGATCCGAACGGCGTCGGTGGCGACTGAGACAGATCCGAACGGCGTCGGTGGCGACTGAGACAGATCCGAACGGCGTCGGTGGCGACTGAGACAGATCCGTACGACGTCGGTGGCGACTGAGACATATCCATATGGCGCCGATCACGGCTGAAACAGATCCGTACGGCGCCGGTGACGACTGAGGCAGATCCGTACGGCGCCGGTGGCGACCGAGACGGATCCGTACGACGCCTAGTGGTGGTGGTTGAGCGACAACAGCACGGGCATCAGGCAGCCGGCGATCAGGCAGAGCAGCTCCCTCACGGAGAAGTGTTTGTGCGGCCCGCTGGCGATCACCTCGGGCAGCACGTGCACCGTCGACACGTAGAGGAACGTGCCGGCGCTGAACAGCAGACACAGGCCGGTGGTGGCCGTGTCGGCCAGAGCCTCACCGCCGCCCTGCCGTCACGGCTCAGATATAGTTCACACAGGTCGGACGGGGGTCATATACAGGTTGGACGGAGTCATATACAGGTCAGACGGGGGTCATATGCAGGCCCAGACAGGTCGCACAGAGGTCATAGAGATTGTCAAACAGGGTCATATATAGGTCAGACGGGGGTCATATACAGGTCAGAATGGGTCATATATGGGTCAGATGGGGGTCAAATACAGGTCAGATGGGGGTCATATAGTCAGAAAGATCATACAGGGGTCATGGAGAGGGTCAGACAGTCATACAGGCGTCATATACAGGTCAGACAGGGGTCATATACAGGTCAGACGCAGGTCATATGCAGGCCAGACAGGTCGTACAGGGGCCATAGTGTCAGCCAGGGTCATATACAGGTCAAATGGGGGTCATATACACGTCAGATGGGTGTCATATACAGGCCAGACAGATCATACAGGAGTCATGGAGAGGGTCAGACAGGGCCATACTCAGGTCATACAGGCGTCATATACAGGTCAGTCAAGGGTCATACACAGTTAGTTGGTTATTTGGGCTTTAAGGAGCGTCGACTACGAAGTTCATTTGCGCCCATAATTACCAGTTATTAACTTCTTATATTTCACGTACACATAATTTTACCAACAGCCTGGGATAATCGCGGTACTAACAAAAGCATGGAGAACCACCAACGTGTGGGAGGATGATTTTTAATCACAAAACCTTCCAAGCCGGTAGTCGCGTATCTGTGGCAACATTTAATGGACGGGGACGAAAACCATAAGGCAAAATAATGTGCCGTCTTCTGGACCTGTACACTGCTTCGACACAGGGCCAGGTCATACCAGATCATTACACCCTTACCGAACGAACTCCTACAGAGGACCGTGAGCGGGGCCTTAAATTCACCTTTCCAATGCCGAAGAACGTGATGATTGCCATGACCGGGGCTGCCAGGGAGAATATGAGCAAGTGCCGCCTGACCCGCGTTCTCTCCAGACCCTCGTGCAGCAGAAACGTCACTAGTCCGAACGCCGCCGGCGCCTGCCAGATCAGGTCAGGTCAAGTATCGCAACACAACTAGCCCATCACCTGTCCAGGTCAGTCTAAGGCAGAGGTCAATACAGAACTTCAAACACGACTTGACTAGCACCTAATACAGTCGGTGAAACCAGCGTCGAAAAAGTCACACCTCTAGACCAGGTTGCAGCAGCGCCGAGGTCTGGTCAGGTCAGCGTGACGACAGCTTGAACTACGGCGCTTCTATTCAATACAGACCATGTCACGAGACGACAGGATGTTTGCAGCATTTGGTCAGTTCTGGTCGGCTCAGGTTCACTTTTGGCTAGTTCACGCCACATCATTGTAGCGTAGTTAAACACTAGTCTAGGCTGGTCGAATACAGATAGTTTTATACACTTAGTGATTTTAACTAAATGGAAGTTGTCATGGTTTGAAGTTCTGTTTTTCCGTTACAAGGGAAAATAAGAACATACCACGTGTCAAAGCAGATGCCATCCAATGCATCATTAAAACCAATCAGCAAACATTCTGCTTTGGCAACATTCCTCATTCGCATGCATGATTAGATTGAAGTAGATCATTGAGCATATACTTATTTCACGAGTTGTGGTTACGCCACCACAGGCCTCATCGCAAACCGCTTCGCCACATAAATTCCACCTTCAGACACTACCGCGCTGAAGGTGTACGCGGTTGAGTGACACGACACCGGGTGGGAGGTGGGGGTTTGACGACGCACCTTGTGCAGCATGATGGCGATGAAGACGATGAGCTCGACGTCAGTGCGAGACGAGGCGACGGCGGCGCCCAGCGCCACACCATCGGCGGCCGCGTGTACCACCAGACCCACCGTGGCGGTCACGTTCTGCCCCGACACGGCCACCACACCACCCTCGGCGTCTGTACAACACACACAGACACACTGGTCACGTTCTGTCCCGACACGGCCACCACACCACCCTCGGCGTCTGTACAACACACAAGACATACTGGTCACATTCTGTCCCGACACGGCCACCACACCACCCGCGGCGTCTGTACAACACACAGACACACTGGTCACGTTCTCCCCGACACGGCCACCACACCACCCTCGGCGTCTGTACAACACACACACAGACACACTGGTCACGTTCTGTCCCGACACGGCCACCACACCACCATCGGCGTCTGTACAACACACACACAGACACACTGGTCACGTTCTGTCCCGACACGGCCACCACACCACCATCGGCGTCTGTACAACACACACCCAGACACACTGGTCACGTTCTGTCCCGACACGGCCACCACACCACCATCGGCGTCTGTACAACACACACACAGACACACTGGTCACGTTCTGTCCCGACACGGCCACCACACCACCCTCGGCGTCTGTACAACACACACAGACACACTGGTCACGTTCTGTCCCGACACGGCCACCACACCACCCTCGGCGTCTGTACAACACACAGACACACTGGTCACGTTCTGTCCCGACACGGCCACCACACCACCCTCGGCGTCTGTACAACACACACACACACAGACACACTGGTCACGTTCTGTCCCGACACGGCCACCACACCACCCTCGGCGTCTGTACAACACACAGCCACACTGGTCACGTTCTGTCCCGACACGGCCACCACACCACCCTCGGCGTCTGTACAACACACAGACACACTGGTCACGTTCTGTCCCGACACGGCCACCACACCACCCTCGGCGTCTGTACAACACACACAGACACACTGGTCACGTTCTGTCCCGACACGGCCACCACACCACCCTCGGCGTCTGTACAACACACAGCCACACTGTTCACGTTCTGTCCCGACACGGCCACCACACCACCCTCGGCGTCTGTACAACACACAGCCACACTGGTCACGTTCTGTCCCGACACGGCCACCACACCACCCGCGGCGTCTGTACAACACACACAGACACACTGGTCACGTTCTGTCCCGACACGGCCACCACACCACCCTCGGCGTCTGTACAACACACACAGACACACTGGTCACGTTCTGTCCCGACACGGCCACCACACCACCCGCGGCGTCTGTACAACACACAGACACACTGGTCACGTTCTGTCCCGACCCGACCACCACACCACCCTCGGCGTGTGTACAACACACACATACCTGCATGGCTTCATCGATCACGTGGTATCCTGGGTAGGGACTAGCCAAACCATCACTATCACACCATGAACAGTGACGGCGATGGTGCAAACAACTGGTTCACCCACGAGTCATTCCTGTGGTGACGAGTGAACACGCTCACTCACCCGTCACTGTTGCATCACTCCTGTGGTGGTGCGTGAACTGGTCGACGATCAGCATGAGCACAAAGCCCGACACCAGAGCGAGGCCCACCAGTGAGTGGAGCTCGGTACCCTGGTGGCTTGAGTCGGCCTCAGTCGATGCCGTCGGCGCTGGGGATGACCGTCACCCATCAGTACGGTTGGGAATACCCGTCACTGGTCACAGTGGCGCTGGGGACAACCGTCACTGGTCACAGTAGGGCTGGGGACGACCGTCACTGGTCACAGTAGGGCTGGGGACGACCGTCACTGGTCACAATGGTGCTGGGGATGACCGTCACCCATCGGTAGGGTTGGGAATAACCGTCACTGGTCACAGTGTCGCCGGGGACAACCGTCACTGGTCACAGTAGGGCTGGGGACGACCGTCACTGGTCACAGTAGGGCTGGGGACGACCGTCAATGGTCACACTGGTGCTGGGGATGACCGTCACCCATCGGTAGGGTTGGGAATAACCGTCACTGGGACACAGTGGCGCTGGGGACGACCGTCACTGGACACAGTGGTGCTGGGGACGACCGTCACTGATCACAGTGGTGCTGGGGACGACCGTCACTGGACACAGTGGTGCTGGGGATGACCGTCACCCATCGGTAGGGTTGGGAATAACCGTCACTGGACACAGTGGTGCTGGGGACGACCGTCACTGGACACAGTGGTGCTGGGGACGACCATTACTGATCACAGTGGTGCTGGTGACGACCGTCACTGGACACAGTGGTGCTGGGGACGACCGTCACTGGACACAGTGGTGCTGGTGACGACCATCAGTGGTCACAATCTGGGCTGGGGACGACCATCAGCAGTCACAGCCGATGGTGAGGATGACAGTCAGTGGTCACAATATGGGCTGGGGACGACCATCAGCAGTCACAGCCGATGGTGAGGATGACAGTCAGTGGTCACAATCTGGGCTGGGGACGACCATCAGCAGTCACAGCCGATGGTGAGGATGACAGTCAGTGGTCACAATCTGGGCTGGCGATGATCTTTAGTCACAATCGAGTGTCACTTGAACACCTTTCTTTAAACCGAGACTTCACGTCGGTGTTGTTTTCAACCTTCGCAAACTCTGGGTGCAATTGGGAGCTCTGGGGCACATGTAGGACAAGGTGGACACACAATTCGATACTGACCATTGATTGGTCTGTTGAGAAGTTGGCTACCTGACATGTTCCGAGTCAGACTACCTTCGGCCAGTAGCCTGCAGATGACAGCATGCCATACTTCCTCTTTCATGACGCATGTATATCATATTGCTTTGCGCGGTGAAAAGATGCAGTGTAGAGTATGACAGACATATTTATACATCGGTAGTGAACACATGTATAATGATCGTTCTCTGTTCCTACCTCCGGACGGAAAATATACTTTATGTTTGGCGAAGCGGCCAGTTTCCGTGACATAGAAACAAACGTGATATCACAGTATTTTCCGGCGCCCAGCTACCAGCACCAGGGCGGCCGTTGGCAGCACGGAGGGGGTGGGGGCAAAGGGCAGGCTGTAGAGCTCCAGTGCTGCAGGAACGCAATCGGGCATTATACCGCTCTGGACAGAGAATGTCGATGGCGAGGTCGCGGTCACCATGGGCCATGCGGCGTGGGGCGAAATATCTACATCACAGCGAGTGGTGGCGACAAGTGGAGCCATGAAACCAGTCATGTTATATAAAAATAAGTCAAATGAAAAATATGGCGGCGGTGGTAAAAATGAAAAGTTAGAGAATATTGTATATTGCTGACTGGAGTAGGACAGTGAGGACTATTATGACTATCAAGGACATAGCAGCAGCCAAATGCAAGATGCGAGTATGGTGTGCAGTGAGCCTAGACAACACACTCGTCACTTAGTGATACCACAATTTCCAAGTCAGTTGAGAGAAGAAACGTCATGCGCTTTGTGAAAGGGTCAATTGACAGATCAAATGGTACAATGATGGGCACCTTCATACTGGTCTGGTACAATGGTACAATGATGGGCACGTTCATACTGGTCTGAAAGGGTCAATTGACAGATCAAATGGTACAATGATGGGCACCTTCATACTGGTCTGGTACAATGGTACAATGATGGGCACCTTCATACTGGTCTGAAAGGGTCAATTGACAGATCAAATGGTACAATGATGGGCACCTTCATACTGGTCTGGTACAATGGTACAATGATGGGCACCTTCATACTGGTCTGAAAGGGTCAATTGACAGATCAAATGGTACAATGATGGGCACCTTCATACTGGTCTGGTACAATGGTACAATCAAATGGTACAATGATGGGCACCTTCATACTGGTCTGAAGGCATCAGAGCATTCAAAGAATACACACTGAAAAAGTTGAAGGGTTTCTGGCGTGCCAAAGTGGAAAATACCAGTGTGCGAGCACCCTCCAGGTGTGAAATCATGTTCATATAATCACGTCTGTTAACCCTCGCCAGTGGAGGCGGCTGATGCAACCACCACCCTGAGACCTTCCGTAGATAGCTTCCGAACCACTGAATAGATCCCCTTAAAATTTCCAGTAGCCTCTGGGACGTCGTTTCGCAGCTTTTGGTTAAAAAGGTTTCTTAGGTTACTTCAGATTGCGGAGCTGAGGTCAAAGGCAACACGTCCGACCATTTTTTTAAACGAAATTGCGGATTATCACACCCTGATATGACATTGTGACCTAAAACGACACGTTGTGTGGCTTAGGTTGTTGGATGACTTGATTCATGTTTGGAGATTGTCACTTTACATTTCCAAGGCCATTCAAGGTCAATGACCCTGGCCGACCTCCGATGAACTTCGTGTTTGCGAATATTATGGGGTTATTTTAAGTTCAGAACCTGACTTCACCGAACATCTTTGCCTTAGGGTGGGTGGAAACAGTAGTTTTAACCACATTATATCAAGTCTCGAAATGCTGGGTTCGTCCTTCGCCTGGCCTGACCAGTGACTTTTGCTTACATGGAGCTTGGGGTATGTCATTACATCCGTAAAATATCGAGTAACACCCTGATCATAACCAAGTGTATATCTGATGTAGCTTAGGAGGCGTTTGCGATCATTTGGTGAGTCTTCTTTCCTTTCTCTCTAAAAAAAAAACTAACTTGCCATTTGACCTGACCTGGAGGATCATCTATCACTCTCAGATACAAAAATCGCGTGTCAATCGCGAGGCCTCGGCCCACCCCACACACCCGCTTTCGTTTCGTCTCTCTAACACGTTTCGTTTGGAAATGCCAGGGGGTTGCAACAACCCTCCACTAGCGAAGGTGGCAAAATACCTCCAACGGCGAGGATTAATAGTTCTTTGCTGAGCCATAGTGTTTTGCGCTCGTGCGGGCATATGGAGCCGGTATCAGACCTGAACATCAATCGAAAGCGACCATTTTCTGATCACTGTGTTTTCTCCACGACCAGCACAATTGTGGAGAGGCAGGAGGTGTGGGGTACCTTTTCCGTGGCTGATGATGATGGCGTTGACACCCTCCGGGATGATGACAGCCAGTGCGGTGCCTACCAGAAGACCGGCTCCCATCACCGTCACGTACTGGAGCTTTGACTGAAGCCACACATGTCAGTCATCGCAACATACTGGAGCCGAACATGTCGGTCATCGCCAGATACTGGAGCCAAACATGTCGGTCATCGCCAGATACTGGAGTTACACATGTCGGTCATCGCCCGATACTGTAGCCACACATGTCGGTCATTGCCAGATACTGGAGTTACACATGTCGGTCATGACCAGATACTGGAGTTACACATGTCGGTCATCGCCCGATACTGTAGCCACACATGTCGGTCATCACCAGATAATGCAGCCACACATGTCGGTCATCGCCAGATACTGTAGCCACACATGTCGGTCATCGCCAGATAATGTAGCCACACATGTCGGTCATCGCCACATACTGTAGCCACACATGTCGGTCATCGCCAGATAATGTAGCCACACATGTCGGTCATCGCCAGATACTGTAGCCACACATGTCGGTCATCGCCAGATACTGGAGTTACACATATCGGTCATGACCAGATACTGGAGCTACACATATCGGCCATCGCCAGATACTGGAGTTACACATGTCGGCAATCGCCACATACTGTAGCCATACATGTCGGTCATTGCCACATACTGAAGCTTAGACCAGAACAACACAGTTCGTCCAAAGTCACATGTTGAAGCCTATACTGACAGCACTCAGGTCAGTGAACCGGCCACACTGAAGCTTACACTGAAGCTTACACTGGAAGCACACAGGCCAGTGGACTGGCCATACCGGAGCCTACACTGGAAGCACACAGACCTGGCCCTGTCACGTGTCATTACACTGGAACAACGGAAACAGGTGACCACCATCAGTACTTGCTCGGTAGGAAATGATTATGCTATATCAAACAGCATACTGGACACTGAAGCCCTACATCGAAAATCGCCAAAAGTGCAATGCATAAATTACAGGCAGTTCTTTGGCTGTGCTTATTGAGAAGAAGTGGGGGAGAAAGTTCATGGGACCAATTCTATCAGTTGGTTAATGTTAGCATCCTCTTATGTTGCTTGTGCATACAGAAATTGATAACAACTATACAGTCTGGAGCAAGTAAAGATCTAACAACAAATATGAACACAACTGTGTTGACAATGAAGCAAAATAATTGCATCTTTCACAACGAAATATTTTGGACACTCAATTGTTGCATGTTAATTGACATATTTATACAAAATAAACATACAATATGATGTAATGTAGATAAAAATTGGAACTCTTACTTCAGACAGTGCCACAACCAGTGGGATGAGACCAGCCAGGTAGCAGCCCAGTAGCATGGCTAGGCTGAACAATATCACTATAATGGCTCCATCCATCTTGGTAGCTGGTTAAGCTGAAATGATGGATACCATTACTACCGGAGATAACTGACTTTGAAGGGGCCGTAATTATCTCAGGTGTGAGGGGGTCACAAACATGTTCACAAGAACTATCAGAATGTGGCAGCATACTTCCTTCTGGTTGCACATTAGATGGGCAAAACAAGGCAAATTAGGTTATATAATTGTCTTCTGCTTGGTTGCTATTGCTTAGACATAAAAATGGGAGGTGATATTTTGCACCCCATATGGTTGCACCAATGATATAGATTACTTAACCATTGTATCCCAACCTTGGTGGTTATTGGTTTTTACGACACGTCGACCGTTGAGTCATGTAGCGTCGCCAATCTCTAACGCCGATTGGTCGCGGGCGAAGAGTAGCGACAGGTGAGACTCGAACCCACAACCTTTCGATTGTGAGACGAGCATCTTACCCCTAGTACACTTGTCCCCGTAGCCCAACCTTCATATTATGTTTGTAACAAGGGCACATTATGAGGTAGGGTCCTGGTTAGGTTAAATTACGTTGGGCCAGACCAGGTTATATTAGATCAGGTCATTATTTTAAGATAGGCTAGCTTTGACCTATCAAACCTAGTGAAATATAAACTAACATAACATAACCTAACCTGTACCATACCTCATAAATGGGCTTACTGCAAAGGGATATAAAGGTGGGACTACAGAAGTAAAGGAATCTCTCCATATCACTGGTATGGTCATATAGGTTACAAAATATTCATCACCACTTTTGAATCTGCAAGCTAAACCAAGTAACCAGAGAAGATTGGGCAGGTGCTGGCATTGGGTGACTTAGATTACTGTGCTGCCATATATATCAATACTGTCTTTATAACATTACCATACTGTTGTTTATTCTACAGTAAACTGATGCTGCCCTCCAACATAGCATACTAGATAACACCCATAGTGGCTCTCAGATATCATCAGATACAATATGACTGAAAAATTACTAAGCAAAAATTATGATCAACAATGCCACACAGAGGCACACACACACCCTTTTATAATCGGAGGGGTCTAATGAAGGACAAAAATTTCCCAGAGCATGCTTTGTTAAAATCATGATCTTTATCTCCCAATCTGACAGCTTAGATGGCTGTTAGACATTTACAGAGTGCCCTTGCAAGTTTCAAAAGGGGGTATTTGACAATTACAGAGGGCCCTTTCTTCATTCCAGGAGTCATCTGATGGCTCCAGGGGCCTCCTCAACATGAAAAAGGACCCTGTGGCAACCAGAGGGCCCTTTGATAGCTATGGTGTCCCTGGAAAATTTGCACCCTCCAAGAGCTACAGGAGGCTCTTCAAAACATCAGAAGTTCCAACAGGAACAGTGGGCCTCTTGGGTAAACACTATACTATTTGGCAACTACAGATGCCTTGTTGATAATTAATTAAAAAGAAGCCCTTTAACATTTTCAGGCAGCCCTCCAAGAGCTACCAGGTGACTTTTGAAACTTACAGTGGACAGCGTGAGAGCCACATGTCTGTTGACAGCAACTGGGGGTTACTGAGTAGCCTGTGTCAACAATTTTCAAAGTGGTGTTGTCCAAAACGGCTACTGTTTTTATTTTGCCTTGATATGTGCCTAACAATTTGGCATACAAATTAGATCGCTGGGCAATGGGCATTTTTTTTCAAAATGCGTTTGGAAAAGACTGTTTTCGGCATTCGGCGCCATATTGGCTGTGAGAACCAATCCAGATAAGTGGGTCAAATAGTACCTCTTTTTGGATCGTCTCGACTAGCTGAGTCGATTGAAACAACACAGTATTGTCGAAAAATCGATAGTTAAGAAAATATCGGCTATCTTATGTCTTCTAATACACCAGCAAATGTCCATTTCGGGGCATACAAGGAACTCTGAGGTTTAAACAAGTAAAAATCATGATACAGCCGCGGTTTCTGCACTTACTCATTTGAAGACTTCAGCATCACTCACTGGGCATATCAATATAGACAAAGCTTCATATTTATTCGCTGTTTGAACTACATAGCAGTATGATTGAGGGAGGCTGCTTGACACGTACAGTGTACGTGTCAGATCATGGCCTGGGAGACACTGCATGCAAAAACCTCCGGCGTATCGTTGAATACATTGTGGGGGTTTACTATGTGATGTGGTTTCGCGTGAAGGTGCAGCACAACTGGCTGGGTGGGCCGCGGCATGTGCTGCGCCAGCTGCAGCTCACTCGGCTGCAGCATGAGGAAGTCGTGAGCATCGTGATGCCGTACCTCCATTCCAGTGCCTGGTATGCTCACAGCGAAATGGTGCTCCAGACACTTCTCTGTAGCGATGACAGAGCAGAGCGCCAGTTTGCTGTTGAACGTATCAGGTGCATCCGCGGCAAAAATGAGCGTGGAGACCCCAGCGTCCGTCCCAGGAGAACTCCGAGACTAAACGAGACCGCGGAGAGTCTGCAGGAGTTGATATCCTGGGACGGCGCCTTCGAACCGGCCCTCACGTGCCACACGCCAAGCTCCGAACGTGATGGCTATGTGGACATGCCAATGTCAGTTCCAGTTTCCCGTGCACGGTCAGTCAGTTGAACGATGCGTGAAACAGGTGTCGCCAGCTGCAAAAACCGTGTATGGGAAGGAGAGGAAGGACGGCTACATCCGGGCTGGCTACATGCACCGGCAGCTTTTGCCCGTGCTAACAACTAAGAGGGACGTGGAGAATATGCTAAAACGACTGTAAGTTCCATGAAAGATAGAACCGGGGTGCTCTATGCCGTCCAGTCAGTTGTGCTCCACAACTTCGTGCGATATTTGCCTTGGATATATCAGTGTTCATTGATTGATGTCTGACATGTGTCCCTTTGGGAAAAAAATAGGCATCGATGGTCCCATGGCGATCACGGCGAATTCAATAATCACGGCGAATTTTAATCATTTTTATCGCCAACGTATCTGATTTTCGTCTGAACGTGATGTGGAAAGGCTATCTGAATGTCTCATCATGCAACGAATAGGTAGAGGTATGTATAATTTGGTATATGATACACATGCATACAAAGCAGCCCCCCTCAATCATGTTGCAATGTAGTGCAAACAGCAAATAAATATGAAGCTTTGTCTATATTTTTATGCTCAGTAAGTGATGCTGAAGTCTTCAAATGAGTAAGTGCAGAAACCGTGGCTGTATTATGATTTTACTTGTTTAAACCTCAGACTTCCTTGTATGCCCCGAAATGGACATTTGCTGGTGTATTAGAAGACATAAGATGGCCGATATTTTCTTAACTATCGATTTTTCGACAATATTGTATTGTTTCAATCGACTCAGATCGTCGAGACGATCAAAAACAGGTACTATTTGACCCATTTATCTGGATTGGTTCTCACAGCCAATATGGTGCCGAATGCTGAAAACAGTCTTTTCCAAACGCATTTTGAGAAAAAAATGCTGATTGCCCAGTGATCTAATTTTATGCCAAATGGTTGGGTACATATCAAGGCAAAATAAAAACAGTAGCCATTTTTGATAACACCACTTTGAAAATTATCGACACAGGCTATTACTGAGTTACATGGACCTTTTCAGATTCACTGTGTCCCCCTGACAGTTACTGAGCACGCCCTGTTGGCATTTAACTGTCCTACACCCCAACTTGTCTAACCTGAATTGGTGACCCCTGTGTGATTCTCTAAACTAAAGAGCATCATTCAAAGTGACATGATCTAGCCCTTTAACAATGTTTTACATTTCAATCATGTCCCCCCCCTTAATCTCCTATACTTGAGTGAGTACATATATAATGCCACAAGCCTTTCTCCATATTCTAAGTTGCCTATTCCACTGATGAGTCTAGTGGTTTTGTGCTGCACTCTTTCTAACATATCTATATCTTTTTCTAGGTAGGGTCTCCATGCTTGTACAGAATATTCCAAGTGGGGTTGCACATATGCTAAGTAGTTATTTTTGTCATGACTTACTTGCTCTTATATCTCACACTTTTATTAATGAGTCTCAGCATTCTGAGTGCCCTGTTCCTAGCTGCAGTTATACATTATTCGTGGAATAGGGTGGAATATACCACTTTCTGAACACTGAATTGACATCCCTCCCAACCGAGTATCGACATCATGCTTTGTGATGAGTTGTTATGAAGTCTTCATGTATAATTTCTAACAGTATCTTGTTGATAAGTAGCATGTTCATACTTACCATTGCAGATTGTGATGCACAAACATCTTTTAGCACAATTCCAGGTACGATGATTACCTATGATGTGGTCTGTTATGCAATATCAATTGATAAGGATAGGCATATTTATTGTCATCACTAAAATAGTTAACTCTAAATAGGCATCTCAACACAAAAGAAAAAGGTCACGTATGAGTATGCTATTAGATCAGAATTGTGTTTAAGAACTTACCAGGTATGTTAAATGACATGCTTATATTGCAAATTTTGACACCCTACTGTACTTGTTTCGACATCTCACACCTAACATAAAAACAATATTTGAACACTGCCTAGCTGAGATGCATTGTTTTTCTGCTTTACAGTCTTTTGAAACCAACACACCTAAGTCTCTTTCCTCTTCAATAACATCCAGTTCCCTCCCTCCCATTGCACTAGCCCAAGCTGTTTTTGAAGAAAAAAGCAATTTTAAAAACTTTTTTGAATTTTTTGGAAACTTTTCAATGCTTTCATGCTTTCATGGTTTAACGTGGCAACAATAAATGTTTTTACATGCATTTGCCTCTATAAAGCAAACAAATGGGTTAGGCTCGGTTACAGTGTTAAAATAATGGTTTTTCGTTAGGTGTGAGATGTCAAAACGAATATGGTAGGATGTCGAAATGTGTCATGAAAGCATACCAATTAAGATATCGTGTCAGTTCTTGAAGCTGAATTTTCAGCCAATAGTGTACACATAAGTGAGTGTTTTTTTAATTTAATTTGTGGGATACCTAATATAGGGATGTCAATACTAACGTTAACGATTGCGATACCATGATGTCAGTAGATTGCATTGTTTAGCAGACCACATCATGGATAATCTCTGTACCTGGAATTGTACTACGAGATGCTTGTTTACCACCATCGTAATTTGGGACATAAGTATGGTACTTATACACAAAATACTTTTGGAAATAAGTAACGGAGACCTCATAAGCATACATCAACCGGCACGATGGCGATACTTCCTTGGAAAGGATGTCTATTCAGTGCTCAGAAAGTGGTATATTCCACCCTATTTCACGAATAATTTATCACTGCTCGGTTAGGTTAGAATAGGTTTTTTAAGTTTGAAAAAAAAATTTCAAAACATTTTCCCCCAAAAAAATAAATTTGCACAGAAAATAAGTGGTCCCATCATCTTAGTCACCTTCATAAACATGGCATTCTGAAGAAAAATGCCACAACATCAAAAACAACATCCTTTAAGACAATAATACCAAAAATGTTGGCATTTCATATTTCAATAAACAATGAAAGTTGTGAAAACTTGGTGTTACACTATCGACAGTTGGTGTTACGTCTGCAATACCTCCAATACTACCTAGGTACATTCTCTGCCCATTGATATGACCAAAATCACACACATAGCCCCAGCTTACAGACTCTAGCATCAGAATCAGCTGTCCCTATATTCTACTTGGTATCAATATTTAGTGTCAAACAACACAAAATTGATAACCTACTAGGTAGGTAGGTATACAGAACTGGGAAACATGCAATATAATGGTACACATACATTTGACATGGGTGCTGATTTCTGAAAATGTATGAGGGGAGAAAAATATATGAAGGCAATGGGCAGCCCCAAACGGATTGGGGGTGCACACTCCATAGGGGCTCATGTTAAAAGTTCAATTATTTGGGGGGGGCAAACCCAACAGGGGCATTTGTACCCCGAAAGGTAGGTAGGTAGGTACGGTAATCTCTAGTTAGGTGCCTACGTTATGCATACCCTGTCCCGACAATGGAACGACTCAATTAATCAATTATATTCGGACCTTCGATGTTTTCTCTAATGATCTCAGCACGGGCAGTGTTTGTTTTGATACATGTTCTGCTCACGCGACAGCTTTGCGCGGGTGGGTCTACTCTGTTGTCCTGGGTTGTTGCCGTGTCCATGCTCCGAAACTACCGAACCGAATTTCATCAAACCTTCACCAATCAATGCATTAGGAGCGAATTAGTTGGAACTTTTGGATATGGCGACTCACCTTTAAGTAAAGCTATTAAATTACCAATTAAACTTGGAGCGGCCATTTTGAAAATGTTGCGGTGCCCATGCTCCTAAACGACCCGACTGAATTTAATAAAACGTTCACCAATTGATGCAGCATAGTCGATTTACTTCGGATTATACAACACGGTGACCTTGACCTCGACCTAAAGTCGAAAAATAAGTACATCTTTATTTTCAGCTGTTGCGGTGCCCATGCTCCTAAACTACTGAAGCAAATTTCAGGAAACCTACACCAATCGACGTGACATGGTCGGCATACTTCGGACTTTTGAATATGGTGACCTTGGTTTTAGGTCAAGGTCACCAAAAAAGCACAATACCATTTGAAAGACTTTTCATCACGCCCATACTCCGAAACTACTGAATACAATCTCGTGAAACCTTCGCCAAGCCACGTGACGTGATCGATATACGTGGGACTTTGAATATGATTACCTTGGCTTGAGGTCAAGGTCACTAAAATACACAAAATCGTTCTTGAAGCTATTTGTAACGCACATACTCCAAAAATACTGAACCGAATTTGATGAAACATTCACTAATCGACGTGGAATGGTCAATATGATCGGGACGTTCAAATATGGTGACCTTGGCTTTAGGTCAAGGTCATCAAAAATGCATAAAACTCGTTTTTAAGGGTTGTTGCGCCGCCCATGCTCCGAAAGTACTGAACCGAATTTAATGAAACCATCACCAATCCACGTGACGTGGTCGATATACCTGGGACTTTTCAATATGGTGACCTTGACCTTAGGTCAAGGTCATCAAAAATGCTTGAAACTCTTTTAAGGGTTGTCGTGGCGCCCATGCTCAGAAATCACTGAACTGGATTTCATGGAACCTTCACTAATCGACGTGGCGTGATCGATATACTTCCTTTTCAATATGATGACATTTGATCCGAAATTCGGTTGAGTACTTTCTGAGCATGGGCGGCGCAACAACCCTTAAAAAGAGTTGTATGCATTTTTGATGACCTGATGCCAAGGTCACCATATTGAAAAGTGCGAAGGATATCGACCACGTCACGTCGATTGGTGAATGTTTCATGAAATTCGGTTCAGTACTCTCGGAGCGTGGGTGGTGCTGTGGAGTGTGAACGTACACTGCACACTGTCTCGATGGCATGTTGCCAGAAGCTTGTGCGTGTCGAATATTGCTTGTATTTGCAGAGAGAAGATTCCAAGAGAGAGAGAGAATGATGATCGCGGAAAGGCGGTAGACTATATAGTGTCACATACAAACGCATTAGTATTGCGGCCGCGTCGGCGTCACACTTCCCAACAGCTGTGTTAGTTTTCTCCTGCGCATGCGTCAACTCGCCGCTAGCTACGGCGAGGGGGCGGTGAGTGACGCGTTGCGTGTCGCCCCGACGGGGCGAATGTGGAGCGGCGTTTGGGCCATGACGGCAAATGTGGCGCAGCGTTTGGGCCATGACTGTAAACGTGGCGCACTGCTTTGGCCAGCTCGCCGAACCCGCTGTTGCGGCCCGCTACAGTGCAACAAGCCCTAAAAAGAGTTTTATGCATTTTTGATCACCTTGACCTGAGGCCAAGGTCACAATATTGAAAAGTAACAAGTACATCGACCACGTCATGACGATTGGTGAAGGTTTCATGAAATTCGGTTCGGTACTTTCGGAGCATGGGCGCCGCAACATTCCTTAAAATGAGTTTCAAGCATTTTTGATGACCTTGACCTACGGCCAAGGTCACCATATTGAAAAGACCCGTGCATATCGACCACATCACGTCGATTGGTGATGGTTTCATGGAATTCGGTTCAGTACTTTTGGAGCATTGGCGGCGCAACAACCCTTAAAAGGAGTTTTATGCAATTTGATGACCTTGACCTAAAGCCAATGTCACCCTATTTAAACGTCCCGGTTATATCGGCCATTCCACGTAGATTGCGAATGTTTCATAAAATTGTATTCAGTACTTTCGGAGTATGTGCGTGGCAAATAGCCTCAAAAACGATGTTGTGTATTTTGGTGATCTTGATCCTAAAGCCAAGGTCACCATATTCAAGGCCCCACGTATATCGACCACGTCACGTCGATGGGCGCAGGTTTCATGAAATTTTATTCAGTAGTTTCGGAGTATGGGCGTGTTAAAAAGTCTTTAAAATGGTTTTGTGCTTTTCTGGCGACCTTGACCACCATATTCAAAAGTCCCAAGTATATCGGCCATGTCACGTCGATTGGTGGTTTTATGAAATTCGGTTCAGTAGTTTAGGAGCATGGGCACCGCAGCAATTGGAAATAAAGATGTACTTATTTTGCGACCTTAGGTCAAAGTCAAGGTAACCGTATTGTAAAGTCCCAAGTAAATCGACTATTCTGCATTGATTGGTGCAGGTTTCTTGAAATTTAATCAAGCCGTTTAGGAGCATGAGCAGCGCAACATTTTCAACATGGGCGCTCCAAATTTAAGGGGTAATTTAATAGCTTTACGTAGGGGTGAGAGTGACCATATTCAAAAGTCCCAAGTAAATCGACCCCAGTGCATCGATTGGTAAATGTTTGATGAAATTCGGTTCGGTAGTTTCGAAGCATGGGCACGGCAACAACCCAGGGCAACAGAGTAGACCCACCCGATTTCGCAGCCTTCAAAAATGCACCCCCAGTGGTGCTCAAACTTCACTTCCTGGTTGCCGTGTATCTGAAAACGTGATAAATGTAAACTTAAAAACAACATAAAATACAGATTCTTGTATATTAAGAACAATGCTGGTAGCATTGCTGATAATATATATATATATATATATATATATATATATATATATATATATATATATATATATATATATATATATATATATATATATATATATATATATATATATATATATATATATATATATATATATATATATATATATATATATATATATATATATATATATATATATATATATATATATATATATATATATATATATATATATATATATATATCATACATATAATATCATATATATATATATATATATATAATATATAATATATAATATATATATATATATATATATAATATATATATATATATATATATATATATAGATATATTATAAATATGTATATATATATATAACATATATATATATATATATATATATATATATATATATATATATATATATATATATATATATATATATATATATATATATATATATATATATATCCGTAACCTTTCTGTGTACCTGTTAACTTCATAGACCTTCGTATCTTGCTTATTAAAATAACTACATTGTATCCACATACCCATACCACATGCACATGTGGTAATTTAAGTAAAGGTTAAGATTATATGTGATATTTATGGCCCAAATGATGAATTCTGAAATTTTCATCCACAGAAACCAAGGTAGGTATATTATTTTTTTAAAACAAATCTATTGAACTTTGGAAGAAGCCTCTGGAGAAGCCAGTCGGTCGAATTTGCACCCCCACAGTTCCTATGTCTGCCAACGGATTTCGAATTTTATTGTTGCACGGGAAACGCTCATCAATGTTTAACAAAGTCACAAGATTTCACTACACAATCTCCACCCTTATGAGATATCATCGAAAAGAATGGGGGAGGGGATTCTGCCACCCCCCCCCTCCGGTGTGCGTGTACTTACGTCACCGTAAGGATCCTCTCCTACCGTACGTCATCAAAACTATTGGTTTAAGTTCTGGTTTAATAATCAGCTGTGTGCTAGTTTAATATATTTGACTTTTGAGTCGAGCTGGCCTGCATTTCAAGTCCCCAAATCGTTCCATCATAATACTTTATAGAAAGAACCTATTGAAATGAAGCCATGTTAAAAAGAACTTAAAAAAACTGTGCTAAAATTCAGCAAATCCCGCTTCTCGGAATATACCGCATCATAGCTTCCTGCCATTTTATCTTACTTGTTGCCACGTGTATCATTGTGAGGCGGTAATCAAGCTATATCTTTCAGCTGGTGACTGCAGTAGGTTGAATTCGTTTTCATCGCTTATTTTCTTCACTATAATTTTTCCAATTTTTTAAGCAAAGTCTTGTATTAACCGGTTAGCTTGTCGATTATGAACAGAATAAAAAATATTGAAGTTGAATATTTTCATATTTTGTGTACTTTCTTCGGTTTGGATTTACACCTTTCTACACTATTGCGTCAGCCACCCTTTATCAGCTGTGCACTGCATTCGATGTAAAATTCGCGATTCGTGCCTGTTGCGCTTGTTGTGTCGGAAATTCTGCCCCTCTCTTTGATGGGCGTGTGGCTGCCGTCGGATGGTGGATCAGCCGCGGACTTATATTGATAGAAGATGGTGAGTGAAGCTGGTGATGTATTGCATGTAGGCATAGCGTGAATACCTGATCAGTATTTCATCGTCGAATGCAGTTATTCACGACGGCGTACCGCTGTATGCGTTGCGACAGGATTTCATAGGTGCCGGGCCGGCATGCCTTGTCTGGTAAGCGTCACTTCGTGTGCATCCGGCCACTTGTAAGTTGGGAACGGTCGTACCACCTTTTATCTCGGGCACCCGTGATGCCCTGAACAATTTTACGCCCATCTGGATCCTACCGGTTCCATCCGAAATAGGTAGAATTGGGAAGTGTGCATTTGGATAATGTCCTGCTGATAAATTTGCAGTTTAAGGTAATTTCCGATTTCTTTGAATTTCTTTTTTTTAATGCAATGTTTATGAATGTGCTGAGCATGACTTGACCACTCATTTCCTCTGCAAATGTATACTTTTCAGTTTGTGGTAAAAGTAACACCCAAAAAGGAGCTTGGAGTTTGGTAATATATCATAAAAGTAATGTTCAAAATAAAGAAAAACAGATGTAACAAAGCCTAACCTAACCTAACATTCCATGCAAGACAGCACTTTTTCCCCAATAGTTGTTCTCGAGGACGAGTGGTCTAGGGGTAAGATGCTTGTCTCTCAATCAAAAGATTGTGGGACTGATCTGAAGGTCCTCGAATCTACATATACGTAATCTACGGCCGCAACTAAACACGCAAACGACGTCTTGGTATATGACATAGAATTACATAAACAAATTATATATAGTATGTATTATGTGTTATATTGGATATATGTCTATATATGTGCATGAGTGTATGCATCGATATGTATATGGACCATCGGCTCGGGCTTCCTCAGAGGATTCCTTCTTGACATAGTTTGTTTCTGGTTTGGAGTTTCTGTGAGTGTCTGCACCACTGAGGAGGCTTTTCTGCATTTCACGTGTCTGCACGCTTTTTATCCCGAGTGATTATTTCAATTGTTTAAACTTGAGCTTTTTAATCACTCCGGACTATGGCCCCTGGCCAAAACGTGGAGCAATAAAGTACAACCCTTATCGTTACTTTTGATGTCAACTCAGCACCTGGTATATTGAAGGTCGTATATATATTTTATTTATTTCACAATGTCGAAACATTGTGGGTTCAAATCTCACCTGTCGCCACTCTGCCCACGACCAATCAGCATGAGAGATTGGCGACACTATATGACTCAACGGTCGACATGTTGTAAAACCAATAACCAACCAATCAATAGTTGTTCTCAAACACTTTCAAATTAAGAACCATCTGATAGTTTTCATACCCTGGTCATTCGTTCCTATGATTTTTTGGAACTTCACTGTCCATGTGTGATTGATATTCATATCCCATTTCCTATGACTCTTGGAACATCAAGTTAATGAAATATACAGAAAACTAACAATCTAATCTATTTAAATTTGAATTTAAAAAATGTTTAAAAAATTTAGAAACTTTTTCTTCAAAAGCAGCTGATGTCAGGCTAGGTTAGGTTGGATTATGCTTTTCTTAATTTTGAAAATTGTTCTGAAAATAAATTGCTTGAAATTTGTCAAGTTTCATTTTTTTATTTTGTTCTCCAAAGAGGCTAGGTTGGGCTGGGTTAGGTTGGGTTATTGCGTGTAAAGAAAATATACGACCTTCAATATACCAGGAGGTGCTGAGTTGACATCAAAAGTAACGTTAAGGATTATACTTTATTACTCAACGTTTCGGCCAGGGGCCATCGTCAGGAGTGATGGTTGGGTAGGTTGGGTTGGGTTATGTTGCATTTGTATTTTATTTTTAATATATTTCTTTTTATGTTGTTACCTAAATGAAACCTTGTTTTGGTGTTATTTAGGGAAAATTTATTTTATATTTTTTTCTGAATTCTTAGAATGTATCATTCCAATGCAATGTTTCTGTGTGACTAAAATGATGGACCACTCATTTTCTGTGCAAATGCTTACTTTTCAGGCTGTGAGCAAAATAACACCAAAACAAGGGACTTTCAGTTAGGTAAAAACATAAAAAAGAAGTATATTAAAAACAAAATACAAATGCAACATAACCTAACCTACCCAGCCTAGCCTCTCTTTGGAGAAAAAAAATCACAAAATTGAAATTGGAAAAATTTAAAGCAATTTATTTTCAGAACAATTTTCAAAATTATGAAAAGCATAATAAAACCTAACGTAGCATGACAGCCACTTTTGAAGAAAAAATGTCCACATTTTTGAAACATTTTTGTCAATTCAAATTTAAGAAACCTAAACTAACCTAGCATGACCACACCTAACCAGTTTGTTTGCTTTATGGAGGTAAATGTGTGTAAAAACTTGATTTGTTATTACCTTCAAGTACAATAATACAAAAAAAAATAACTTACACAAAACCCTAACCTGATCTAACTTAACCAAACCTAACGCATTGTATACTGCGTAGAGGTAAAATATGTGTAAAGCTTGTCTTGTGGTTACCTTAAACTGCAATAATACCAGCCTGCCTAGGTACCTACCTGTTGTCCCACAACCTGGAGCATGTTGTGCCAGTTCAAGGTACCTGGGTATCAACCTTGGACATGGTAATAGTATTACACATCCCAATGACATTGGTTATGCATGCCATTCAATCCAATTTTCTGAATCCAATGTATCCAATTCATTGAAAATGAACCCATCCAAGACTATCCCCTTCCTTGTCAGCACACTCAAAAACTTTTTCAAGACTACCCCACTCCTTGTCAGCACACTCCAAAGCCCATCCAAGACTATCCATTCCTTGTCAGCACACTCCAAAACCCATCCAAGACTACCCCATTCATTGTCAGGGAAGTGTGTTTGAGACTACTGCAGAATGGTTTCATCCATTCTATTCTGGTTTCAACTTTGTTTCATTCAATGCTATTCCACGTTTTACCTTGTTCTTTTGGACCCTATTCCAGCTTTACTTTATTCCATTTGACTTTATTCCACTTTGGCCCTTGGGGACGAGTGGTCTAGGGGGAAGATGCTCATTTCACAATCAAAAGATTGTGGGTTCAAGTATCACCTGTCGCTACTCTTCGCTCGCGACCAATGGGCGTGAGAGATTGGCGACGCTATATGACAACAGTCGATGTGTCGTAAAACCAATAACCAACCAACCAACTACTTTGGGCCGTGTTCCAATTAACACTGCTTTACCTCCCCTTCAGTATATAGTAAAGAAAATGTGCAGAGTTATTCTGATAGTTTTCGTACCCTGGTCATTCGTTCCCATGTTTTTTTGGAACTCCACTGTCCATGTGTGATTGATATTCATATCCCATTTCCTATGACTCTTGGAATGTCAAGTTAATGAAATCTACAGAAAACACATTTACCCATCTCAGAACTCCTCTTGACATCTTATTAGCTGCCATGGAGATTATATATAGTCACATGATTATAACATTCACTCTTTCAGGATATTATGCTATGATCATGAAGCAAAAGTTATCCACGTTGTCCATCAGTATCAATGATCTTGTTTCTGTGATTTGTTAACTTGTTTATTTAATGTTGTAGGTTGTAACAAATTTAGCATGGGTGGGGTCCTGTAAATATATGACCGTTTTCACTACCCATGTCCGCCCAATCTGGCCCTGTCAACACCGGACAAATATCTTCCCCCCTCACAGAAAGGTAACTAAGCTCGGAAGGAGCTAAACGTGGCTTTCGGCGAGAAAATTGGGCCGCTAATTTTGAATGGCTGAGGACGGCGGAATTCCTCTCATTTGTGGAAAGCGACCCTTTCAGCCTGGACCGATTAGGGTTACAGGCAGGGAAAGTCGGCTTACGTGTACTTAAGATTATATACATCGATATATTTATGTTATAAGATTATATATTAAGGTATATTTTCGTACCATGTGAAATGTCACCATCAAAAGCACTGCGGTAAAAACTGGTTTCTTAAGCTGAATTTAGGCTCCCAGGCGTCGCAAGTCCGGTTGTCCGCTGGGTAGCTCCACGGAACAGCACAGGACGGGCACGAGCCGCCCCTGTGCCCGTCTCTCCTGTCTAGCGTCGACACCGGCCGCGTGTTGGCAGGCGTCCGGCGTGTCCGTGTCCGACACGTGCAAGACGGTGTTCGACGAGGTGAAGAAGGCCAAGAAGCACCGCTACGTGGTGTTCGTCATCAAGGACGACGTGAAGATCGACGTGGAGGCCATCGGCAACCGCGATGCCTCGTACGAGGACTTCGTGGCCGACATCCAGAAGGCCGGCAAGGGCATGTGCCGGTACGGCCTGTTCGACTACGAGTACCTGCACTCGGTGCAGGGCGCCGCCGAGGTGAGTCGGCACGCCGCCCGCGCACGCGACCCGGCACGGCCGGACGTGTTGCCGCGCTGTGGACATGTTGAAAACCTACTCGTGCAAAGAACGGTCGGATAAGAATTTTAAGCCTGAATGTAGGTTTAGGTGAGCCTATTGTGTTTGAGGTTGTATCTTTTTGGAACACAAATTTGGTTAGGAGCCCCCAAAAAAGTTAAAACATGAGCCCAGAATCATGAAATGTTTCCTAATCGGCTCGGCTGGGACCTTCCTCCGCCCACAAGGTTTGGGCATGCAACTCCGACATTTGGGCCAGTGAAATATTTTAGCTCATTGTTCTATAAATGACACGTCCGCACAGGGCGCATTAATAAGCAAGAACAGCCTGCTGGACACGTTAATGAACGAGGTCAGGATGAAAGGTCAGTGCAGGCCACTCCCGAACCCGTGCTGCCACATATGGCAATAATGCTAATGCAATCGCCATGTGTAGTGAGCCCAACGTAAGAGTACTCGGCCATTACGGCCACACCGTGGGACGAATGGGTATTGATCCAAGCGAAACGTGCCACTGCCGACTGTGTCCCGGTATTATGTGCAACGGAAGTAAACAAGATTGAAGCTTCGACCGATGGAAGCCAGGACCTCGTACCCTTTTTCAGGTCGGCATCGGGCAGAATGCATTTCACATTTTGGGGTAATACTGTAGTCGTGCAATTTGGTTCTATTTCAAGTTTGATCCAAGCTAATTAAATTTGTATACCTGTTTTTCGGAATGTTAACCCAGGCCCCACGTGGGGTGGGGTGGGGGGGGGGGGGGGGGGGATAATTCAGAATGTGCCCGTGGATAATTTTCGTAATAACTTGAAGAGACGCAACGATATCAATTTGAGACCTTCAGTAACTGTTCGTACATCAATTCCACAGCTTGCGGACTAAAGCGACAGTCTAGCCCAATATGGGTCTGGCGTGAGCGATGTCATAGCGATGTAACCTCCCGCGACTTTTGCACGAAATGCAGGTTGTACAGAACATAGCAACTAATCGCGGAACAAAGATATTAACCATCGGTTTTCACCAGTTGGCAGATACTTAAATGGCCAATGATCCTGCCATCTCATAATTATGTTTTTGTTGCGTGTTTGTCATAATTTGTAACACCAAATTGTTTTCTCACCTTTTCTGTGTTTATTTTCACCCCAAACCGGTATATATGTGATTCCGGCTCAGACTGAATATTCATGGCAAATGTCAAGTCAGTAACTTGCAAAGTGACTCAGATATAGCACTCCAAATGTTGAGCGAGATCTCGGTATTGTAAGTAATTGAGTGTCTTACGTCGCTGCCGCACCGTTTGCGGTCAGTATGTAGCCGGCATCAGCGGCACTAGTCTTTCAAGTTGTGTGAAGCCGTGTTGCCATTTCCACTGTTTTTAACAGTTTAAAAAATAAAATAAAATGATGGGACATATACCACCCATGTGCTCGAACAAGTTTTTGTATTGTGTCTATTGGGTTCCTGGCCAGATTTTGGTTTAGAAACATGGACCGCATGGGCATGTTTAAGATATTTGACGCAATATTTGACAAGACGCAATACGCACAAGACGCAATATTTGACCACAAAATACCGCGTGAATGCCATGACCTCGATCTTATCTTTACTCACGATGTTTTTTTTGGCATCCTAGGGTGTAAGGCGCTCAAATTCGGCCTCTGCGCTGCTTAATTTTATAATGCTCGACTAAAATCGTAGCTTCGGCACTAAGGTCAACTTTTGAGATTCAGATTGACCTGGGAACGTGTAACACTTATGCCAATATACTTGAAGCATCTGAACTCATCTTATTCAGCTCTGCCGTTTGCCGCTAAAAGCAACGAAATCTAACTTTTCAAATCATTCAGCGGGCAGAATATGTCCCCTCCCCGATGGGGTGCAGTGACAATGTACGTGGGTTAGGACAAATCATATTGAACAATTACGTATTGGATTATCTAGATTGCCCACCACCAAATACTGCGTGGTCTATTTTGTTCTGACTTAGGATGCCTCCACTCCCACGGACATTTTCTCCTTGTTCAATGCTTGAACGAATCGTATGCAAACACACCTTTTGCAATTTGAAGTTGGGGTAGACATTCCAAGAAAAGCTGTTATTGGTGGACTCTGAACTATATTCCCATACCATCAAGCAAAAACGCATTTCTGTCTTGTGGCTTCTTCCACCCTTCCTCAATCTTCGGAGCTCGGAAGATACTGGCCTGAAAAATAGACTGGGGAGACCTCAACTATATGTAATCCAAGTTTTTATTTCTTACGTTTTATAACCAAAGGAACAAATGCAAGAGAGAAGCGCCCTGTTGTCTTTCTCGTTGTCTTTCTCTTTTCGTTGTTCTTAACTTTTTTTCTTGAACTTTGTATTCGAGTATCATCGCTGTTTTTGTTCCTGTATTTTCTTCCCTTCTTTTTCCCCCTTTGCTCTCGGTTCATGTGAATACAAATTGTATTAACTGTGCGGACAATGGAACAAAATATGCAACGCGCCCATGGCGTGTTGTTGATAACGTTGCCCATGGCGCCCATGCGCCCATGGTGTGTGAAGCGAACCTGCTTCGTACCAGGAAATGAATGCGGTCGCTAATTGACCCTTTGCGAATATTCTCCTCCTGCCCATGTGAGTTACGCTGGTAAACAGTTGTCCGGGCGCGCGCCACCGCAGCTGTCCATCAGTCACGGGCCGATGACGGTCCGCGTCAGACGCTGGTCGACCATTTGTGGCTCTTCAGAATGGTATCAACACATAATGGGCCTCTGACGCGCAGATCTTACACTGTGAATGCGGCACGGTTCTGAACACAATGTATTTTTTTCTGAAAGGTGGCATTACATGGTAGAACATACCCACGTATTTATCACTTAAGTGGTTCTTCCTCGTGCTATGTATTGAAGGTTTTTTTCCGATAGATGGCAGAACAAATCAGCTCCAACTGCTCAGGTTCATAAAGGCTGAAAATTGCTTGGTGACATTTTGGGGTTATGAACATTGGATATCATGAGCTAGCGGAGTTATTTAGGTGTTGATGTTTTCAACAAGAGAGGAACTGTACATTTGGAAGTGGAAACCCATTGAGATCATGCTTTTTGGGGCATCGATCAGTCCGGGATTTGGAATATTGGGGAGTTTGTGCATTAGGCATTATGAGCTTTGGGGATTCCGAATAAGGCTGACGCCGTAGATTGTGTTGTTCCCGAGCTGTTGGGGTTGTGACTTGGCAGTTCTAAGCAAACACTGTGGACATTTTGGGGATATGAACAGTAAGGATTATGAACAATAAGGGATGTGAACATTGGGTGCTTGACATTGAACGCCACCTATCCAGGAACCTTGGGGATACGACCAGTTGGGGTTTTTTGTTTTGGGGATCCTGAACATTTTGCCATGCCTGCATTTGGGAGCTATTTGGGGAATAGACTGTTGTGGATATTGAACTCCAGGTGCTCTGGTATGGATCCGTTGCATCCATTCTGTTGGACCAACGCGTCCGTGACGTCAGTGGTCGTCGTCAGACGGCTGGTGTTTCGCCGGCCGTGGCGGTGCGGCACTGTGGCCGCCACACAGCAGTACCGCTGAGCGATGATGCAGCCGAGTTAAGGCACCTGTTGGGGGCGGGGAACTGGGCTCCTGCCGCCTGCCCGGGGGAGGGGAACCGGCTCGAGCCGGCTCGTGGCGTCCTTTGAGGCCGAGTCGGGGAACGGTGCCAAGTGGCGCGTACGCCGTCCAAGCACGACCGCTCCTACGCCACGGACCGACTACGGCGAAGGTGCTCGATCTTCTGCGCTGCCGTGTGCTGACGTCACCGCGCCGCGTGGCCGCATGTTTGTCAGGCTGCGCGCAGTCGATGCCACTGCTGATTGCATGTTGTGGCTCAGCAGGTTGTGCTACGCCGTCGATTCCCTTGTTTCGTGTTCTGCGTGAGTGCAGTCGGCCTGACTGGGAAGTTTTCATTGTCGTTGGTTTGTGCTGCAGCCTCAGTTTCGAACTGTCTGTGGGCTGATGGTTGGTTTGTGCCGCAGCCTCAGTGTCGGACTGCCTGTGTGCTGATGGTTGTTTTGTGCCGCAGCCCCAGTGTCGGACTGTCTGTGTGCTGATGGTTGTTTTGTGCTGCAGCCTCAGTGTCGGACTGTCTGTGTGCTGATGGTTGTTTTGTGCTGCAGCCTCAGTGTCGGACTGCCTGTGTGCTGATGGTTGTTTTGTGCCGCAGCCTCAGTGTCGGACTGTCTGTGTGCTGATGGCTGTTTTGTGCCGCAGCCTCAGTGTCGGACTGTCTGTGTGCTGATGGTTGTTTTGTGCTGCAGCCTCAGTGTCGGACTGTCTGTGTGCTGATGGTTGTTTTGTGCTGCAGCCTCAGTGTCGGACTGTCTGTGTGCTGATGGTTGTTTTGTGCTGCAGCCTCGGTGTCGGACTGTCTGTGTGCTGATGGTTGTTTTGTTCTGCAGCCTCAGTGTCGGACTGTCTGGGTGCTGATGGTTGTTTTGTGCTGCAGCCTCAGTGTCGGACTATCTGTGGGCTGATGGTCTCCCTTGAGTATTTCAGTGGTGCAGTATTTCAGTGATGCAGTAGTTCAGTGGTGCAGTAGGTGTGACCTGGCCGGCTGCGGCCAGGCGTTCCTTTTCTCGATGACCCGCACGGGTTCGTGTTGACCTGGTGCGGACCGGTGGAGAGTGCAAGGCAAGCAGCGGCCGACACCGGACATGTGTATAATTTATTAAAAACCGGATTGTCTCCGCGATGTTTTGACTGATGATATAGTTAGTGTCACAGCCGGGTTCTCCTCTTTTGTGTTTCTTAGTCCAGGCCTGGAGGGATCACATTGGCACGTGGAGCTGTGAGGGTCTGGTGTGCGGCACGTGAGGTTGTTGCCGTGTGCGGCTACAGAGTGGACATTTTGAGCTTAGGATGTGTAGCTAGCTCAACTGTGTAGTGTGGTGCAAAACGAACTGCATAGACGCATCAGAATGAGATATATCGGATTTATTAACACCTTTGCACACCCATATCTTCCTTAACGCCACCATTGACCTGCTCTCGTGCTCGTTTCAGCCCACAAAGAAGCAGAAGCTGTTCTTGATGCTCTGGTGCCCCGAGGAGGCCAAGATCAAGGCCAAGATGCTGTACTCATCCAGCTTCGACGCACTCAAAAAGTCGCTGACCGGCGTAGCCAAATATGTTGAGGTATGTGCTGTGGCGTTACTCGAGCCGGCCGAGCAGGTAACAGTTGTAATCCAGGCTGTGTGGAGAGTATTGCTGAGTACGACTGATTCCGTCTGATAACGTAGTTACAACCTTCAATAATGGATGACCAGATGCAGATGTTCAGAAGATGTGTACGAAGCTGTAATTTTCCCAAACTCTCGGTGGGTACACATATAATTGGCCGTGCTATTTAACTTTTACAAGAAGTGGGGGGGGGGGGCGGTCGAAATCACAAATAATGCTCCTGAACGGGGTGGGGGTGCGTTCTGCAGTTCTCCATGAACATTTTGCGGGTACACGTATTTGGTTTGTGGATGCATGTGCACCCACAAAGGGGTCAAGTTACGCCCGTGGCGCTGTCTCGTAGCACGTGCAAAATGCACTGATAATCAGCCTAAAACACATCCGAAGTAGGGAACATGTTGCGGAGAGGGATCAGCGGCAGTGATTAATCGTTGGTAGAAATTGGTGGAACAATCTGAGCACGGCAGCTCCCTCCCAAATCGTCCCGACTTTATGCGTCCAGATGTGAGTTTGCTCAGGCAGTTTGTATTCTTCGTTGCTGACGGCACTCTAAGTTCCGTAGTTTATAGCAGTACATTTCAATGTTATATAGTTAGTTTTTGACATTGTATACCTCACGAAAAATCGTTGTTCGATTTAGTGGGCATCAGCAATTTGCGCTGTCTCAACTATATTATTTTGGCCCAGTGTGTAATCAATGAAGGCTGGTGATGATGGTTGTGATCATTCCAAAGCCCGTGGCGGCCTTGAGTTGCGGACGTCGGCGCCTGTCGGGATCTGTCACCTCTCACAATGACTCAGGTGTCTGACTCACGGGCGCGGCCCAGTCTCAGCCACCCTGTCGGCAGTGAGTCACGGGTGGCCAGTCCTTCAGCCACCATGTCGGTCGTGAGTCACGGGGTGGTATTCCTTGTCGGTCTTGAGTCCCGGGGTGGCCTATCCTGTCGGTCGTGAGTCCCGGGGTGGCCTACCATGTCGGTCGTGAGTCACGGGGTGGTATTCCTTGTCGGTCTTGAGTCACGGGGTGGTCTACCCTGTCGGTCGTGAGTCTCGGGGTGGCCTACCCTGGTCGTAAGTCACGGGGTGGCCTACCCTGTCGGTCGTGAGTCCCGGGGTTCGTAAAGTCATAAAGTGTTGAGGCTTAATAAGAGCCACAGGGGCCCATCTGGGTTAAGCCTATCTAGAAAAGGTACTCGAAATGTACATACTCTCACCCCAATCAATTCCTTATCTCAAGTTCCTAGGGAGCTATATATCCCAGCCTATCTAGCACCATTCACTTGCTATTGCATAACACACTGAACAATTACGAACTCTTCCCATCATACCCATTGTGCTACCATAGACAATCTCATCAGTATCACATCCCGAAGGAATGTGCTGAATCCATTGCTAGATGCACCCTATATGAAGTTATAAAGCGTTTAGACTTAATAAGAGACCCAAAGGCCCATCCAGTTAAGTCTGTAAATGGAAGATACCATAAGCCTGGTAAAAAGACCCACCCCAACCATCCCACATCATGAAGAAACCAGTCCTCCAATATCCCACACACCTATCAATACCCTAGCTATCCAGCCCTATTCCCCTGATCTCTCTTAACACATGTGGATTGAATGCCTTATCAATAATTTTCAAACTGCATCCATGCCTGCTTAAAGGGGTTGGTGCCGTGCACACTTATTTAACATAAATCTCACCCCATCCATCACAAATTAGAACTCAAAAACAAGATTTTCCTGCCTAAAAAATTTGTCCACCCTACTTTTAAATACATTCAATGAGGAACTCCCCACATCAGCAGGCAGCCCAATTCACTGATCAACAACCCTTTGACTGAAGACCTGTTGTCGCTTAACTGTCCTACACCTCAACTTGTCTAACCTGAATTGATGACCCCTATGTGATACTCTAAACTGAAGAGCGCCATTCAAATTGACCTGATCTAGTCCTTTAACAATTTTGTACATTTCAATCATGTCCCCCCTTAATCTCCTATACTTGAGTGAGTACATATATAATGCCACAAGCCTTTCTCCATATTCTAAGTTACCTATTCCACTGATGAGTCTAGTTGCTCTGCCCTGCACTCTTTCTAACATGTCTATATCTTTTTCTAGGTAAGGGCTCCATGCTTGTACAGAATATTCCAAGTGGGGTCGCACATATGCTAAGTACAGTTTTTTGCATGACTTCCTTGCTCTTATATATCACACTTCTATGAATGAGTCCCAGCATTCTGAGTGCCCTGTTCCTAGCTGAGCTACATTGTTTTTCTGCTTTAAGGTCTCTTGAAACCAACACACCTAAGTCCCTTTCCTCTCCAATAACATCCAGTTTCCTCTCTCCCATTGTATATCTGAAAGTCTCACCTCCAGACCCCAGATGCATAACCTTACACTTGTCATAGTTGAAAGACATCTGCCATTGATCAGCCCACTTTTTTTAGGTCCTCCAAGTCTAGTTGAATATTTCTAGATTGATCACAACTGTTTGCCACTCCTGCCAGCTTGATGTCATCAGCAAATTTGTACACCCCATTCCTCAGCCCTACCTCAATGTTATTCACAAAGATGATAAAGAGAAGTGGCCCTAGAACAGAGCCCTGTGGTACTCCACTCAGAACATCCTTCCAATCAGATTTACATCCATTTAGCATTACCCTTGGGTTGCCTACCCTGTCGGTCGTGAGTCTCGGGGTGGCCTACCCTGTTGGTCGTGAGTCACAGCGTGGCCTACCCTGTCGGTCGTGAGTCACGGGGTGGTCTACCCTGTCAGTCTTGAGTCACAGTCTCGACCCAGTCATTGCATTTGTTCTGTTCTTGAATACCAGCGCCTTTTGTGACACACTTGCAGCTTAAGATATATGGCCTCTGCAGTGTCTGGCGGCGTAAACTGTCTATTAATTCCTTGCCTATTCCGCGGTAAACCAATAGCCTACTTGTGCGTCCGCCTCGTACAGTGCCTACTGTGCCCTTGGCTATGACGGCTGACAAAAGGAGTGTGGATGTGAGCCTTGGTCGGGATTGACACCAGACACGGTTTGTGGGCTGTCTGCGGTTGTGATACCCAGCCCGTCGGTGGTGGACTGATGTGATACCCAACCCGTCGGTGGTGGACTGATGTGATACCCAGCCCGTCGGTGGTGGACTGATGTGATACCCAACCCGTCGGTGGTGGGCGGGTGTGATATACAGCCCGTCGGTGGTGGGCGTATGTGATACCCAGCCCGTCTGTGGTGGACTGATGTGGTACCCAGCCCGTCTGTGGTGGACTGATGTGATACCCAGCCCGTCGGTGGTGGACTGATGTGATACCTAGCCCGTCGGTGGTGGACTGATGTGATACCCAGCTCTTCGGTGGTGGACTGATGTGATACCCAGCCCCTTGGTGGTGGGCGGATGAGACATGGTGCCTGCGTCGGCCGCGTATGGGTGCGGTGTCGAGCCGCTGTCGGCGTGCATAGGTACGGCAGCCGTGTATGGTGCCGTAGCGACGGCTCGAGGTGACGACGGCGGCTCCATTTCAGGCGACCGACTCGTCCGAGATCTCGAGAGAGGAGGTGGAGAACAAGCTGAGGCAGAACGACCGCTCGTAAGCCCGTGGTAGTGGCGGTGCGCCGGCCGACCGCGGGGCCGGCGCGTCGACCGGCGTGCGTGCGTGTGCGCGCGCGCGCACGCACGACAAAACTACTGACCGCTAGTCGTCGACTGTGACAGTGCGAGCGGCGGCCGGGCCGCCGGTCGGCGACCGGGTCTGTCTCGGCGGCTGACGGCCGGGCCGTCGCCGCCTCGCCGCGTTTGTTGATTTCCTCTCCGGTCACGCGCTGCCACGCGCACTGCGGGCCGCGGCACGGTGCCTGCCGCAGGGCTTCCCACCGCTGGCTGTGTGCGGCCGGCGGCTCGGAGTCGGACGGGTCCGCGTGGCACGGTCAGGAGCCGGCCACGCGGTGTCCATTGCGCCCGCTCGCCGTTTTCTATTTATGATTGTAGGCTGTTGACGTGACGGTAAGAATAAATTTTCTTTCTACGCGACACGTTTGCGAGCGCGCGGCGAGGAGCGGCGCCGGCCGGCGGTGGCCGCTGCCGCCCGCCGTTCCAGCGGCGGGTCGGTCGGCTATTTCGGTCGGCGCCGGAGCGGTGCGCCGGCCGGGGCGGGGTCGCCACTGGCCGGCCGGCCGTCGGCGCAGCGACCAGCATCCCGCTGCAGGCGCGTGCAGATCAGTCGGATGGAGGATACGCGTTTCCTCGTGGTTGCTGGTCACCGTCAGACGCCCTCACGTAACGTGCGAAATGGTTCGTAGTTTTTTAGTTCAATATTCAGTTTTTTTCTGCTTAACCCTCAATGCGATGGAATGACGCAACTGCGAAGGACGTACGCAGCAGCGCATTTGAATGCTGGGGGTACGTTTATCCCCGATTGCCATCGTCCCGGGTTGTTGAGCCCTGTCCGCCGGTGTAAAACACAACAGAATTAGGCCGCGAGCCGGTAGTGGGCGTGACGCCCATTGTCACCAACGGCTCCCCGATGTCTACGTTCGGCATCGGACGTAAACCGGTCGACAGTGTTTTATGGACGGCTGCAATCGGCGCGAATTGCAACCCAGAGTCGTGCCAATCGATGGGTCACAGATTGTCGGGTATTAACTCGACAATGACCCATACAGTGATTAGTTGTTCGTCAAATAGGGTGTGGAACACACCGCTTCGTGAACACTGTATCCACATCCTTCCCGAAGAAGCATCGACATAGTGCTGATGAAGTCCTCGTGCCTCGTTTCTGACAGTATCTCGGTTATTAGTATCATGCGTATGTTCACCATAAGGGAGCGTGATATATCGCGAAGCAATTCAAGATAAAGGGATTACCCATGATGTGGTCCGCTATCTAATACCAGTTTATGGTATATGTATTTTGTCGTTATCCAAACAAAAAGGTATTCTTAAATTAGGCATCTCAAAACAAGCGAAAAATGTACAGACCGTAGTGCGCTCTTGGCTCAAAAACGAGTTTGAAGAATGTAAAAATGTTTCAATGACCTTAGTTCCATGAAGAATTTCGACATCCTACTGTACTCGTTTTGGCATCTTGCACGTAACGAAAAACCATTATTTTAACGCTAGCCCATTATACTGCAGCGGACTGGGTGCTTACGATGCGTTTTTTTTTTTATTAACCAGGTATGGTATTCCATGCCTGGTTTTTTATTAACCGGGTATGGAATCCGCATCAGCGGGGCGGAACAGGGGAAAACCTGTTTCAGACGTTCCGATGATTAAATAAATTATGGCGTCAGCCAAATGGTATTGCTCGAATTGGAACGAGTCTGGGTCGTCTTCGACCTGAGCCAGTTGTGCGGGCGTCTCGCGTGTGCCGGTACGGGCGTCTCTCGTGCCCCGGTCCGGCCGTCTCCCGTGTCCCGGTGCGGCCGTCTCCCGTGTCGTCCTGCCGACCTGGCGCACATCCGACTCGTCGGCGTCGTGTGACAGTTACACGCAGCCCCTTGACGCCGCCTGGCGCGGCGGCCCGGTTCCAGACCCCAGAGTGGGGCGCCACAGCTGGCGCGGCGCGGGCCGGCGCAGTAGCGGCGCCGCGCGGCACAGCCGACCGATCGGCGCCGCCGCATCCGACCATTACCGACAGCGCAGTGGCACCGTGCCCAGTCCCGCTTGCCTCCCCCCCACCTCCCCTGCCGGGAGCGCTGCCTGCGAGACCGACCGGCCGGCCGGGCGCCGGCGAGGCGCGCCGCTCTGCAGGGTAGCGCCGGCGCGCCGCCGCCGACCACCGCCGACCACCGCGCCGGCGGCCGCGGACACTGCGGACGCACCGCGCCATATATGGCCACACATTGACGCCGCCGCTGACGCAACGCTTATCACGGCGCGCGGACACGTGCCACTGCGACACCACTCAGCGGCCGGTGGCCACCTACCGGGACGGTGATAGCGGCGACGCGGATCGATCCCGACACGCTGTGGCGGCCGTTAGTCACCCGTACAGAAGAGGGCGCGCCACGCAATGGCAAACTGTGTCACACAAACGACTGTCGAAGGGTGATGACAAACTGTGACACACTACCGACTGTCAAAGGGTAATGGCAAACTGTGTCACACAAACGACTGTCGAAGGGTGATGACAAACTGTGACACACTAACAACTCAAAGGGTAATGACAAACTGTGACACACTAACGACTGTCAAAGGGTAATGGCAAACTGTGACACAGTAAGACTGTCTAAGGGTAATGGCAAACTGTGACACGCTAACGACTGTCAAAGGGTAATGGCAAACTGTGTCACACAAACGACTGTCGAAGGGTGATGACAAACTGTGACACGCTAACGACTGTCAAAGGGTAATGGCAAACTGACACACTGAGACTGTCGAAGGGTAATGGCAAACTGTGACACAGTAAGACTGTCGAAGGGTAATGGTAAACTGTGACACACTGAGACTGTCGATGGGTAATGGCAAACTGTGACACGCTAACAACTGTCAAAGGGTAATGGCAAACTGTGACACAGTAAGACTGTCGAAGGGTAATGGCAAACTGTGACACGCTAACGACTGTCAAAGGGTAATGGCAAACTGTGACACACTAACAACTGTCAAAGGGTAATGACAAACTGTGACACACTAACGACTGTCAAAGGGTAATGACAAACTGTGACACACTAACGACTGTCAAAGGGTAATGGCAAACTGTGACACGCTAACAACTCAAAGGGTAATGACAAACTGTGACACACTAACGACTGTCGAAGGGTAATGACAAACTGTGACACAGTAAGACTGTCTAAGGGTAATGGCAAACTGTGACACGCTAACGACTGTCAAAGGGTAATGGCAAACTGTGACACACTAACGACTCAAAGGGTAATGACAAACTGTGACACAGTAAGACTGTCGAAGGGTAATGACAAACTGTGACACACTAAGACTGTCAAAGGGTTATGGCAAACTGTGACACACTAACAACTCAAAGGGTAATGACAAACTGTGACACACTAAGACTGTCGAAGGGTAATGACAAACTGACACACTAGCGACTGTCAAAGGGTAATGGCAAACTGACACACTGAGACTGTCGAAGGGTAATGGCAAACTGTGACACGCTAACAACTGTCAAAGGGTAATGGCAAACTGTGACACAGTAAGACTGTCGAAGGGTAATGGCAAACTGTGACACGCTAACAACTGTCCAAGGGTAATGGCAAACTGTGACACAGTAAGACTGTCGAAGGGTAATGGCAAACTGTGACACAGTAAGACTGTCGAAGGGTAATGACAAACTGTGACACACTAAGACTGTCGAAGGGTAATGGCAAACTGACACTAAGACTGTCAAAGGATAATGGCAAACTGACACGTTAACAACTGTCAAAGGGTAATGTCAAACTGTGACACACTAACAACTGTCAAAGGGTAATGGAAAACTGTGACACACTAACAGTGTGCCACGTCACAGTTTGTTTGCTTGTTTGTTGTTGAAGTGCCAAACTCAACAACAAACAAACCGTGGCGTGGCACACTGACAGCCGTTAGTCACCCGTACACAAGAAGACGCGCCAGGTAATGACAAGCTGTGACGCGACACTGACAATGTCACGTCACAGTGACACATTGTGACAGTCGTTAGTCACACGTACAAGACAAGAGGGCGGACCAGCGACACTGACAATGTCACGTCACAGTGACACATTGTGACAGTCGTTAGTCACACGTACAAGACAAGAGGGCGGACCAGCGACACTGACAATGTCACGTCACAGTGACACATTGTGACAGTCGTTAGTCACACGTACAATACAAGAGGGCGGACCAGCGACACTGACAATGTCACGTCACAGTGACACATTGTGGCAGTCGTTAGTCACACGTACAAGACAAGAGGGCGGATCAGCGACACTGACAATGTCACGTCACAGTGACACATTGTGACAGTCGTTAGTCACACGTACAATACAAGGGGGCGGACCAGCGACACTGACAATGTCACGTCACAGTGACACATTGTGACAGTCGTTAGTCACACGTACAATACAAGAGGGCGGACCAGCGACACTGATAATGTCACGTCACAGTGACACATTGTGACAGTCGTTAGTCACACGTACAATACAAGAGGGCGGACCAGCGACACTGACAATGTCACGTCACAGTGACACATTGTGACAGTCGTTAGTCACACGTACAATACAAGGGGGCGGACCAGCGACACTGACAATGTCACGTCACAGTGACACATTGTGGCAGTCGTTAGTCACACGTACAATACAAGAGGGCGGACCAGCGACACTGACAATGTCACGTCACAGTGACACATTGTGACAGTCGTTAGTCACACGTACAATACAAGAGGGCGGACCAGCGACACTGACAATGTCACGTCACAGTGACACATTGTGACAGTCGTTAGTCACACGTACAAGACAAGAGGGCGGACCAGCGACACTGACAATGTCACGTCACAGTGACACATTGTGACAGTCGTTAGTCACACGTACAAGACAAGAGGGCGGACCAGCGACACTGACAATGTCACGTCACAGTGACACATTGTGACAGTCGTTAGTCACACGTACAAGACAAGAGGGCGGACCAGCGACACTGACAATGTCACGTCACAGTGACACATTGTGACAGTCGTTAGTCACACGTACAAGACAAGAGGGCGGACCAGCGACACTGACAATGTCACGTCACAGTGACACATTGTGACAGTCGTTAGTCACACGTACAAGACAAGAGGGCGGATCAGCGACACTGACAATGTCACGTCACAGTGACACATTGTGACAGTCGTTAGTCACACGTACAAGACAAGAGGGCGGACCAGCGACACTGACAATGTCACGTCACAGTGACACATTGTGACAGTCGTTAGTCACACGTACAAGACAAGAGGGCGGACCAGCGACACTGACAATGTCACGTCACAGTGACACATTGTGACAGTCGTTAGTCACACGTACAAGACAAGAGGGCGGACCAGCGACACGACAATGTCACGTCACAGTGACACACTGGGCAGTCGTTAGTCACACGTACAATACAAGAGGGCACCAGCACACTGACAATGTCACGTCACAGTGACACATTGGACAGTCGTTAGTCACACGTACAATACAAAGGGCACCAGCACACTGACAATGTCACGTCACAGTGACACATTGTGACAGTCGTTAGTCACACGTACAATACAAGAGGGCGGACCAGCGACACTGACAATGTCACGTCACAGTGACACATTGTGACAGTCGTTAGTCACACGTACAAGACAAGAGGGCGGACCACGTGAGAAATCGTGTGACGCGTTAGAACCGTTCCGCATACCCAACTATCCCGTTTACCAAGGGCCCAGCCGCGGAAGGGATAGGCATATGCGGAATATTCGGAATATGCGGCATTGCGGAATATACCGGAATGATATTGATTTTCCCGTGCGATGTCGTATTTCTGGCTGGTTCGACCCCCAGGTTCAAATAATTTTAACGTTTTCCTTGTGACGTGCGGACATAAACTGCGTTCAAAATGATTTCTACAACCCAACTAAGATAATTCCTGTCGTCGTAGGAACAGGGCAGAGGCACAGTGACCAATGCTTGGGAGCCTTGACCATGTCCGGCATATGATTTTATGAAAGCGAGTTGGGGAAGGATGTCAAGTTCATGAAAAAGTTTGTTGAATGAAGGTGTTCGGAGATCTTACTTCACTATCTGAGGACAAAATCTGTTCCGCGGTGATGGGATCTGAACTTTTCTACCTAAGCTTGCGGGTGGTGTGTGTGTGTGTGTGGGGGGGGGGTAATTGACCATTGCGGCGGTGTTAAAATAATGATTTTTCGTTGGGTGTGAGATGTCGAAACGAGTACAACAGGATGTCGAAATCGCCATGGAAATAATCCTGTTTAAAATACTTCAGTCTTTAAAACTTAGATTTGAGACAATTGCGCACATATAACTATCCATTTTGCGTCATTTGAGAGGTACCTAATTTGGGGATACCGATATGAACGATAACGATACAAATGCCCGGGCATGCCAGAAACAGGTGTTGTATAACATGGTACATCATAGGTAATCCCTTTACCTGAAATTGCACTACGGGATGTTCGTGATCACGATCCCGGATCCGTCATGGTGAGCATACGCATGATGCTTATAAACGGGATACTGCTAGAAACGAGACATGAAGACTTCACAAGCACGCACCAAGAAGCACGATGTCGATACTCCTTTGGGAAGGATGTCGACTCAGTGTTCAGTAAGTGGTATATTCCACCCTATTTCACGAATAATTCGTCGCTGCATTGGGGGCACGTGCACATTTCAAAATATGCCAAACACAACAGTTTAACTATGTACCTTAATTCGGTAAGTGTGCCAAACGCCCGAAAGTTGGAGAACTAATCAGGTTTTGTTAGCTGTTTTCACACGGCACCTAAAAAAGGTTCAAGTCCGGAGTGATCATTTCTGAGCCCCTGACGAATGGCGACTTCTTTTCGATTTCCGTGCTATTGAGAACTGCGTTTTTTTTGTTACTTGTGCCAATGAAAAGACAAACATTTCGTTTGTCGTTTCCCTTATCTGTCTAAAATTTTCCCTATTTTCACTTTCCTTCACACTGGACGTCAACGTTTTCCACACCTCGTAGAAACCCAGGTTCATCCTGGTATGAGGCGAGTATGCTTGTGCGTTGTACAATTAGGCGTATCGTGTCATTTGAATAATAACGCATGTTTTGCATCCACTAAGCGCTGTGGTGTAGTTTCCAAGTGAAGACGATATTTTGAAAGATGGGGACAAATCGTTCGTTACCATCGCTATCGAAACGTTCTCATTTTGTGCAAACCAATCTACCTCTATTTTACTATATTTCTACCCTACGCCAATGTGTGAACAGTCCTTGTCCGACCAGTAACCACCTCGGGGTCCTGGCCGAGCCAGCGAACTCAAACCGTTCCAGTCGTAAGCTATATGAGCGATCCCGTCTCCTATGTGGCTCGGAACCCACGGCAGGATCGAGAGTCTGCCAGCCTTACGGCCCCTATTTTGAACCCAGAGAACGTGGCTGTTGTAGCGGTGGCCTGCCACCAGCCTGACCATTCTAAGACCCAAGACCGTCTCAAAGCTTCCAGGGCTCAACATATTCGTATTTCAACCGGCAGAAAGCCCATGATATCTAGTATCCCTTATCAACATTAAGAGTTACCATAACCACTTCAGGATCCTGGCTGACGTCGGGTCTTAGTGATGTCAGCTGAACTGAGGGGATGTCCCCCGGCTGACGCCAGGCCTTAGTGTTGTCAGCTGAACACTAGTGTTGTCAGCTGAACTGTGTGGGTGTCCCCCGGCTGACTCCAGGCCTTAGTGTTGTCAGCTGGGGGGTGCCAGGTCTCCTGTGTCATCCCCGAATCCTGATCTCCTTCCATGGCCGTCTCAGGCTCACGAGTGCACCAAGAGCTTCTTCAGCCCAGAACTCGTAGCCTTTTGAGGACCTCCGACCGCCTCCTGTCCCGACTGTCCAGTGAATTGACAACTGTCGCCGTCCTCCCAAGCGTCACGGAGTTCTTAACTGTCCAACTTCTTAGCCGAATCCGATCTGGTGATCGTTTGAGGATGAAATGTCGCAGCAAATTCCCTCCTCACAGGTGAACAAACCAATCCGTAGCTCCTCTGAAACCCGGTTTCAGCCAAGACGCCGACAACCAAGACGGATTGAGAAAAACACGAAGACTCTTCGTGCTGTGGTGGTGGAGATTTGTGGTTTTTGGCAACGGAATAGATGTTTCTCGGGCCTGGCTTGCAACTATTTCGCAGCATCGGCTCAAGAGGAACGGCCAAAGAAAACCGCCCGGGCATTGGCATTGATGCCGTCGTTCAGCCCTGTCGTGCCAAGGCCCAGCTCCGCTGCCACACCAGACCAGCTCGTTCGGCGCTGTCCTGCCAAAGCCCAGCTCCGCTGCCACAACGAGGGCCGCGGTAGCTCAGTTGGTAGAGCGTCTGACTCTTGATCGCAAGATTGTGGGTTCGAATCTCACAACCGACAGCACTTACTGAGTCCACCCGCGACCAATCGGCGTGAGAGGTTGGCGACGCTGTATAACCTGGCGGTTGAATGCGTCGTAAAAGAACCCAAGTTTCTTCCGCTGCCACAACACACCAGCTCGTTCGGTCCTGTCGTGCCAAGGCCCAGCTCCGCTGCCACACCAGACCAGCTCGTTCGGCGCTGTCCTGTCAAGGTCCAGCTCCGCTGCCATAACAGACCAGCTCGGTAAGCTCAGAGCCTTCGTCCAGCGGAGTGTCAAACTTTACGGTATCCGGACCCGACGATCTCATCTGCGCAGCTACGTAGCTTCATAATGTGGAGACTTGCTTAGTCGTTTTTGTTTTCAGAATGTAAGCATGAAAGGCGCCACCTCGGGAAACAATGGATGCGTCTCCCAAACTGCGAAATTTTTGCGAAATTGTTCTTGCTATTGATATTGAAATTCGTATTGGAATTAAAAGCCTTAATCATTCAAACTAGGGCAATTGGAGCAACACCAACCGATAGGCAATATAAAAACATGTGGCGCGTGTTGCCTGCCAGCCTCAGGGCATGACCTAGCATGTCATCCAATGGCACCAGATAACCATCACCGGCCCACCCACTTTAAAACGCCGTACTAGGTAGTCTCTAACGCACTCCTTCCGATGGCGCCAACCATTTCGTCCATTTCTCTTCTTGAATATGTTCTATTCCAATATGGCAACGGTCGCAAAAGACAAAGCGCGAATACCTTGTCAATGGCACAATCGCTTTAAATATGTTAAATGCGTACGTAAATCTGTCACATTTGACTTCAACATCACACTTTTTTATGAATTTTCAACATAGCACTTTTTATGATAAAAAATGATATCTTGTGCATGAATTTGTTTAATGAATTCATGCACGAGATAGATATCCATCGATACAGGGAAGCATAAGTAACGCGTTTGAATATCTCGTCGTTAGTCGGCTTCCGTTGAATCCATCATAACATTTTGCCTGTGTGCTACGATTTCGTTTCTATTGCAGGACAAAATAGATACTGTATTTATCAGGGACAGCCAACTTTTGATGACATACTTCCACTTTGCATGACAGTTGTCAAGGCATGTGCTTACCCATACCATTTTAAGATCCTTCGACTGCGATAATACCTCTGACATTTGTAGTCCACCATCTTCGTAGCTGCTTTTTACAGTTATTCGTATGATTCCCTTTTGCTACCCCGTGCGAATTGGAGCATGGCTTTTTCAACTTTTCTAGGAAATATTCGAATCGGTGAGGGCAGTACCGTCCTTAAATATACGAGCTGGGACATGATTTCGGACTTCGTAAATTGTTTCGACCAAACGGTGAAGACCCCATCCTATCCATGGTCAAAGACGACTTTTCATATTTGTATATTTATGCTCATAGTTAATTTCATATCATTAATGGTTCGATGATTTGCAATTTTGCCCCAACATTTCCATGCGATCCTTTGGCCAATCAATTTCATATTCGATGCAGATTGGCACCTTTTCAAAGGCGTCTTTTTATATCCGCACCGCTTGAGTTCTTGCTTGGGTGAGCATGGTCCGGACACCGTCTCGAAGTCATGATATGTTTTGAGGAAATTCGACAGAGATTGTGGACCTATATTTACGGTACGTCATCTGCGTAGGCAGTTGTCTATTTCTGTATTATTGATAACGATTTCCTTGAATTCCTTGAAAGTTCCTTGAACGACTTCCTTGAAAGTTGTTTCTGATTCTTCCCAGCAGCCGATCAAAGCAGATGGAGAATAAGAAGCAACTAAGAAGATAATCTTGCCTAAATTCACGCTGTATTGTGTACTTTTGAGGGAGTTTTCAATATATTTGAACGCAAGCGTTGATGTGCTAGGAAAACTATCGTCATACAGTATGTTAATACATTTTTATTTATAAAAAAAATATCGAAAGCCAAAAGCAAAAATGCCAGTTTTCATATATTTCCAATCTACACCATCTCATGCTTTTTGTTCACCGCAAGCCAGCAAGATCGCGGATGTATGTACTGACTTTCAATACTGAATTACATCAAGTATAACACAACACCAAATGACACCATTAATGGCCTAGCTTGTCGGGAGACGGATGATGACCTTTTTACCCTGCGTGGCCTGGATGCCTCAGGTGAGTTTAAAACACTGCTCCAGACGATTATAATATGCTCTTTCGCATCGCGCAGACCATTTCCTTCTATCCCCTTGTTAGCGATTTTGAATCTTAACATGGCGACGGTCGGCAAAACGTCTGGTTTCAAATTAACCCACACCGTGGGCGCTACACGACCATGGAAGCCGATGCGCCCTCAAGTCCAAATAATCCAACCGCATGGTGCATGGTGTTGGGTGCGGGACCGCTCGATCTGAGTGGGCCGGACCGCTGACGGAGGTGACTTGGTGGGACTTGGCTGCGGGACATGGTCAGATGGTCGCCGGCAGCCGCCTAGCCGCTCAGCCAGATTGGTGCCTGGCCGCTCAGCAATCCTGGCCGCTCAGCCTGATGTGATTCATGGCAGCGGACGTCTCCGTGCAGCCCCCGCTAGTTGTCTGGCTGTCTGTGCCAGTCGGCAACGGATCGTTGATGACATGCAATAGTGTTGCAAGACCGTGAATCGTGGAATGTTCGGTGAGTGCGGAGGCACCTCTGGCACCGGGCGCCAGTTGTTCCTGCCGCCGCCTGTTAACGTGGCCCGGTCTGGAGTCACCGGTTTTTGTCTTAAGACGTGAACGCTTAAGCTAGCATCTACATGTGCCTGTTGCCTATGACACTGAAATAATTTATGTGAGATGCCTTTCCAAAACGCTTGAAATGTACCTGTGAATGCAACGTAACGAGATTGTAGTCGGATTATTCGGGTCAATGCATATTGTCGGCTTTAATAAGCTCGAAACTGTCATTTCTGTCAACCGCCACGCGGCAGTAAGAGTTGTGCCACGCGGCAATAAGAGCAGGTGTGCTACGCGGCAGTAAGAGCAGGTGTTCATGCCGGTCTCACCAGTCATTACACGCTCTTGATGAGAGCGTGGCTCTGTGTTCCATTACATGTGAATTGTGTGTGCTCAGAAGCCAATAAATGCTGAGGTTTGTCGCTCACGAAGAACGGACAATCACAAGCGAATGTCGCAGCAAAATCAAACAAATTGGTATGAGCGCCAATAACCGTGTTCAGAGCGCATCCACAGGGACACAGAGGCTACCGCAGCGCCGCCCTCGCCCGAAACGATCGCGCCGAGTACGGCGGCCGCCGCGCGCTGGCTGCGCCGCAGGCAGATCGGGAGGCGAGACTGCGGCGGGATATGGTACACACTGCGAATCTGCAGCCTGTGATCAGGCGCAAACGGCGCTGAGCGACGCCCAACATCACGCCTGACACGCTGAGGGACTTGGTTGGTTATTGGTTTTACGACACGTCGACAGTTGAGTCATGTAGCGTCGCCAATCCCTCACGCCGATTGGTCGCGGGCGAAGAGTAGCGACAGGTGAGACTCGAACCCACAACCTTTCGATTGTGAGACGAGCATCTTACCCCTAGACCACTCGTCCCCACACTGGGGGACTGCCCGTAGGTCATACTACACAACGCTGTCGTTGGGCTCACGACGACCGCGCTAGTCACAACACGTGCGTTTTGCGAAGGCCTCCCGTGCCTGTCAGGAGACTCCATGTTGTCTTTCCCTCACATAAATGTATGGGGCGACGCCACCACTCAAAATTAGGGGGAACCGCGCCATTCCCCCGATTACCACGGCCCCGCCTGCGGGGTTGTCATCCGAACCATGAAGGAGCCGGGCTTGGCAAATAGAGCCTGCTGCGGCGCGGCTCCCAATGGGGGTCTTTATCCCCTGGGCTACGCTCACTCTTGATGCACCTGGCGTGCTTAGAAATGGTGTCGGTGGCGTGCTTTGGCGAAGGCCACTGCTACGCCCCGCCGACCGAACTGGTTTTATTTTTAAGTGGAAAGCTAAAAACGAACTTCTGCCCTACCCGGAACGAGTGGCAATCATACCACTGATTATTCTTGAATTCTTGTAAATTATTCCCATCGCCTGAATCTCTAACTTAACTTATTTGCTCGGAAAACAGTCTTCCGGTCAGCATAACTTCCGCAACGAGCCGACAGGCCCTTGGCCGCGGTTAGTAAAAAGAAAACAAGAACAATGAGACACAATCGGCCACAATATGGCAGCTTCATTTCTCCCAAGAGACCAACACCCGACGCACATGTGGCGGTGGAATTTCGAGACTCCCCGCGCCCGGCGAGCACCCGGTCAGCGCGACTGCCGCACCACACGACGTCGCCAGGTGACACGACTGGCTCCACAGCGGCCGTCCGACGTCGGCCAGTGACGGGCCGCGCCTCCGCCCGTCTGTCAGCGGCGACCGGCCGGCTTCAACACGTCTGGCGACCCGCACCGTGGTACGCGTCTGTCCGATCAGACGCCTCCGGCAACACACCACGCCGTGGTACGTGTCTGTCCGATCAGACGCCTCCGGCAACACACCACGCCGTGGTACGCGTCTGTCCGATCAGACGCCTCCGGCAACACACCACGCCGTGGTACGTGTCTGTCCGATCAGACGCCTCCGGCAACACACCGCATCGTGATACGTGTCTGTCCGATCAGACGCCTCCGGCAACACACCACGCCGTGGTACGTGTCTGTCCGATCAGACGCCTCCGGCAACACACCACGCCGTGGTACGTGTCTGTCCGATCAGACGCCTCCGGCAACACACCACGCCGTGGTACGTGTCTGTCCGATCACACGCCTCCGGCGCAGCGATGTCGCTTACTCGGCGCAGCACGCCCGACACCGCGCTCAGTTACCTGACGGACACGCCTAGATTACCTGATCTGCCCACCTTTTACTCACACTTCCGCACCAGCACATTGTGTGGATTACCAAGATGACTGCAGACAATAAACGAGCTGACTCTACAGTACTACAAGATGACAAGGAGAATACAAATCTACACATATGACATATTCCGACTGTTGTACACCTAGATCCCGGGTTCAACACTCGCACCGCTCGAGACATTTCCCAATCCCGCGGCCCACCGGCGAAACTGCAGGCGGCGCCATTAGCCGTGATTGTGCATAGAGTGCGTCGTGAACCACCTGACGAACAAACACAAACGATTGTCGACACCGTGGTTACGGATCACTCCATGATCTCAGATCACCGTAATAACCTGCAGGATAAGGTGACTCACGGAGCTCTGAAACAGCCGCCACCCAGGCACATCCTGGCATACTCACGAGCACGTTAACGCACAACAATCATCAATAACGCGACGGCATCACAGGGCAAATGTGTCAAGTGACGATGTGCCAGGCAAAGGGACAGCTTTCATCGCGGCCTTCATCGTCTGCAACAGCCCAAACACGTTTTTCATCTCTACGTGTGGAACACGTATCGTTGTATACAGACCTCGCCTCGGATATGGAGTTTAGGGGCGCATCGACTACGTCGGTCATGCAGCTCGGATATGGAGCTTCGCTACCGTAGCGTGGGAGTGCAACCAGAAACACATGTCAAGCTGTAGATGTACCCCACTGAACTGGACAAGTCGGCAGGACCGGTGCTCCGGTCAACGTTCCTACGGCACAGCTTTCCAGGCAAGCAATCGCACATCAAAAGATCGCATGACATGGACAATCATCCAGAGTAAATACTAATTTGACAGGAAGGGTAGCCACCCTACCTAACCCTGCAACATGCAACCCTATAAGACACCTTTCCACGCGACATTTTGTTTACCACGATTTGTATGTATCGCACCATCAGCTCGGCTACAATGCTATGCTCTACTATCCTTTGATCTGTAAGAACAACGGCTGAAGGCCTTCTGCTGCCCAAAAAGTTGATCTGAAGCCGTTGGTACTGCAATGGGAAATGATAAAATGGAAGCACATTAATGCGATGTCCAGTCACGTGAGTCGGCTTCCACCCCAGCCTGGATCAGGTGACAGTGACGACCCGGATCACCGTGACGGCACCGAGCCGGACCATCAGGCGACAGTGACGACCCGGATCACCGTGACGGCACCAAGCCGGACCATCAGGCGACAGTGACGACCCGGATCACCGTGACGGCAGCGAGCCGGACCATCAGGCGACAGTGACGACCCGGATCACCGTGACGGCACCGAGCCGGACCATCAGGCGACAGTGACGACCCGGATCACCGTGACGGCACCGAGCCGGACCATCAGGCGACAGTGACGACCCGGATCACCGTGACGGCACCGAGCCGGACCATCAGGCGACAGTGACGACCCGGATCACCGTGACGGCACCGAGCCGGACCATCAGGCGACAGTGACGACCCGGATCACCGTGACGGCACCGAGCCGGACCATCAGGCGACAGCGACGACCCGGATCACCGTGACGGCACCGAGCCGGACCATCAGGCGACAGTGACGACCCGGATCGGGTGACGGCACCGAGCCGGACCATTAGGCGACGGCGGCAGGCTGGATCACGTGCGATCCGGAGACGGCGGCGTGCCGCACCCAGCGACGCGTCTCCGCCTCGGCCACGCCCGGCAGACGCACGCCGGAGACGCGCAGGCCGGACACAGTGTGGTCGGAGATCTCCCAGTGCAGCTGGAACGGGCCGAGTGAGTCCGTGTCGCCGCCGGCGTCCGCCTCCGCCAGCTGCGCAGCGTCACCGGCCGGAGACACAGGCGAGTCACGTTAGCTAGGCCGGCCACCATCTCAACACCACCGGTCACCATCTCCACACTACCAGCCGGAGACACACCGCGTCTCTCTGACCTATTGGCGTGAACTACCCATCCGTCTACTGACCCAGAACCGTACCTTCCCCCAATGTCCCCCGACTGTGATCCACTGACCTTCAGCCGACCATACTTCCACTGTCCCATCCATACTCCCATGTCCCACCCATACTTCCACTGACTCAGCACAGTCTCGAACAAACACAAACGATTGTCGACACCGTGGTTACGGATCACTCCATGATCTCAGATCACCGTAATAACCTGCAGGATAAGGTGACTCACGGAGCTCTGAAACAGCCGCCACCCAGGCACATCCTGGCATACTCACGAGCACGTTAACGCACAACAATCATCAATAACGCGACGGCATCACAGGGCAAATGTGTCAAGTGACGATGTGCCAGGCAAAGGGACAGCTTTCATCGCGGCCTTCATCGTCTGCAACAGCCCAAACACGTTTTTCATCTCTACGTGTGGAACACGTATCGTTGTATACAGACCTCGCCTCGGATATGGAGTTTAGGGGCGCATCGACTACGTCGGTCATGCAGCTCGGATATGGAGCTTCGCTACCGTAGCGTGGGAGTGCAACCAGAAACACATGTCAAGCTGTAGATGTACCCCACTGAACTGGACAAGTCGGCAGGACCGGTGCTCCGGTCAACGTTCCTACGGCACAGCTTTCCAGGCAAGCAATCGCACATCAAAAGATCGCATGACATGGACAATCATCCAGAGTAAATACTAATTTGACAGGAAGGGTAGCCACCCTACCTAACCCTGCAACATGCAACCCTATAAGACACCTTTCCACGCGACATTTTGTTTACCACGATTATGTATCGCACCATCAGCTCGGCTACAATGCTATGCTCTACTATCCTTTGATCTGTAAGAACAACGGCTGAAGGCCTTCTGCTGCCCAAAAAGTTGATCTGAAGCCGTTGGTACTGCAATGGGAAATGATAAAATGGAAGCACATTAATGCGATGTCCAGTCACGTGAGTCGGCTTCCACCCCAGCCTGGATCAGGCGACAGTGACGACCCGGATCACCGTGACGGCACCGAGCCGGACCATCAGGCGACAGTGACGACCCGGATCACCGTGACGGCACCAAGCCGGACCATCAGGCGACAGTGACGACCCGGATCACCGTGACGGCAGCGAGCCGGACCATCAGGCGACAGTGACGACCCGGATCACCGTGACGGCACCGAGCCGGACCATCAGGCGACAGTGACGACCCGGATCACCGTGACGGCACCGAGCCGGACCATCAGGCGACAGTGACGACCCGGATCACCGTGACGGCACCGAGCCGGACCATCAGGCGACAGTGACGACCCGGATCACCGTGACGGCACCGAGCCGGACCATCAGGCGACAGTGACGACCCGGATCACCGTGACGGCACCGAGCCGGACCATCAGGCGACAGTGACGACCCGGATCACCGTGACGGCACCGAGCCGGACCATCAGGCGAGTGACGACCCGGATCACCGTGACGGCACCGAGCCGGACCATTAGGCGACGGCGGCAGGCTGGATCACGTGCGATCCGGAGACGGCTGCGTGCCGCACCCAGCGGCGCGTCTCCGCCTCGGCCACGCCCGGCAGACGCACGCCGGAGACGCGCAGGCCGGACACAGTGTGGTCGGAGATCTCCCAGTGCAGCTGGAACGGGCCGAGTGAGTCCGTGTCGCCGCCGGCGTCCGCCTCCGCCAGCTGTGCAGCGTCACCGGCCGGAGACACAGGCGAGTCACGTTAGCTAGGCCGGCCACCATCTCAACACCACCGGTCACCATCTCCACACTACCAGCCGGAGACACACCGCGTCTCTCTGACCTATTGGCGTGAACTACCCATCCGTCTACTGACCCAGAACCGTACCTTCCCCCAATGTCCCCCGACTGTGATCCACTGACCTTCAGCCGACCATACTTCCACTGTCCCATCCATACTCCCATGTCCCACCCATACTTCCACTGACTCAGCACAGTCTCCCCCACTGGTCCTCAGCCGTGTCCCACCCATACGTCCACTGACTCAGCACAGAGTCTCCCCCACTGGTCCTCAGCCGTGTCCCACCCATACGTCCACTGACTCAGCACAGTCTCCCCCACTGGTCCTCAGCCGTGTCCCACCCATACGTCCACTGACTCAGCACAGAGTCTCCCCCACTGGTCCTCAGCCGTGTCCCACCCATACTCCCACTGACTCAACACAGAGTCTCTCCCACCGGTCCTCAGCCGTGCTCCACTGACCCTCAGCTCGGCGGTGGCCTCCTGCTGACCGTGCAGCTGGCGCACGGTCCACGTGACGGCGCCAGTCTGGCGACAGTGGCGCACGGCGCCGGCGCCAGCTCCACCGCAGCCGGTGCTGACGCCGGCCGTCGTAGGCGGCGGCCGGAACTGCAGCGTCACGGACGGCGCGCACCGGTCGGCAGGCGCCAGCAGGCGCAGGCGCAACTCCAGCCGCAGGTCGGCCGAGCCGGCCAGGCGGGCCGCCGTCACCGAGGCCGACAGCGGCAGCGACGCCGAACCGACGGAGGCGTACTCGAGCAGGGTCAGCCGGCCGGACGGCGCGGTCAGCCACCGCTGCTGCCGGCTCGCCGACTCGTGCAGCCGCCTCACGTACACCTGCGGCCCCAGGTGGGCTCCCACTGCCGACAGAGGCCGCTCGTCAGCTACCTCACGTACACCTGCGGCCCCAGGTGGGCTCTCACTGTCGTCAGCCGCCTCACGTACACCTGCGGCCCCAGGTGGGCTCCCACTGCCGACAGAGGCCACTCGTCAGCCGCCTCACGTACACCTGCGGCCCCAGGTGGGCTCCCACTGCCGACAGAGGCCGCTCGTCAGCCGCCTCACGTACACCTGCGGCCCCAGGTGGGCTCCCACTGTCGACAGAGGCCACTCGTCAGCCGCCTCACGTACACCTGCGGCCCCAGGTAGGCTCCCACTGCCGACAGAGACCACTCGTGCAGCCGCCTCACGTACACCTGCGGCCCCAGGTGGGCTCCCACTGCCGACAGAGGCCGCTCGTCAGCCACCTCACGTACACCTGCGGCCCCAGGTGGGCTCCCACTGTCGTCAGCCGCCTCACGTACACCTGCGGCCCCAGGTGGGCTCCCACTGTCGTCAGCCGCCTCACGTACACCTGCGGCCCCAGGTGGGCTCCCACTGCCGACAGAGGCCGCTCGTCAGCCGCCTCACGTACACCTGCGGCCCCAGGTGGGCTCCCACTGTCGACAGAGGCCACTCGTCAGCCGCCTCACGTACACCTGCGGCCCCAGGTAGGCTCCCACTGCCGACAGAGACCACTCGTCAGCCGCCTCACGTACACCTGCGGCCCCAGGTGGGCTCCCACTGTCGACAGAGACCACTCTTTAGCCACCTGCCGACCTACCACGGAAACTCTAAGTGAAGAGGGGGCGCAACAGTCGCAACCTGAACATCGCATCTGTCTCTCCCCTGACCGGTCACCGCCACCAATTGCGCACAGCGACTGAAACAACGGCCGAAAAGGCCTCGTGGGAGCCGCTTTCGAACTCCCATGATCTAGCTAAACGCATATAGCCGTATTCATCGATATCCAGTACCGAATCAGACCATGCATAATGATACACGGTCTACCAATTCCACTCAGTATGCTCATCTTCGGGAACTAAACGATATTTTAAAAAGCACCAATTCGTCACCAGCGGGCACGCAGAAACAGAATGCAACGTTCGCACAACACGTGTGACTATTTAAACTACAGCATGTACGCGTTGGCACAGGACGCCGGCCGCGGCGGTGAGGTGTGGCGTGCCGACGGCGACACCTGCAGCGGGTGTTGTGGCGCAGACACACGAGAGTCGTACATGCGTCGGTCGGCTCCAGCAGACGCACGTCGTCGGCCAGCGCCACCTGGACGGTGGAGCAGCGGGCGCCGGCCGTGCGCACCTCCAGTCGGCCGGAGACGTCACACCGCTGCAGACATCCGTCCGGAGCCACCAGGCACTCTGCCGGCCAGGTCACCGTCACCGTCCAGATCAGTCACTGTCACTGTCACCGTCACCGTCACCGGCCAGATCAGTCACTGTCACCGTCACCGGCCAGGTCACCGTCATCGTCACCGGCACCGGCCAGATCACTGTCACCGTCACCGCACCCCACCATGGTCAATGTCACCGGCACCGGCACCGGCCAGGTCACTGTCACCGGCACCGGCCAGATCACCGTCACCGTCACCGGCCAGATCACTGTCACTGTCACTGTCACCGTCACCGGCCAGGTCACCGGCACCGGCCAGGTCATCGTTACCGTCACCGGCCAGATCACTGTCACCGTCACCGGCACCGGCCAGATCACTGTCACCGGCTCCCACCCCACCATGGTCAATGTCACCGGCACCGGCACCCACCCCACCATGGTCAATGTCACCGGCACCGGCACCCACCCCACCATGGTCAATGTCACCGGCACCGGCACCCACCCCACCATGGTCAATGTCACCGGCACCGGCACCCACTCGAGGTCACTGTCACCGTCACCGTCACCGGCCAGGCACCGTCACCGTCACCGGCACCCACCCCACCATGGTCAATGTCACCGACACCAGCACCAACCCCGGCCAGGTCACTGTCACCGGCATCGGCCAGATCACTGTCACTGTCACCGGCACCGGCACCCACCCCACCATGGTCAATGTCACCGGCACCAGCACCAACCCCGGCATGGTCAATGTCACCGGCACCGGCACCCACTCCGGCATGGTCAATGTCACTGGCACCGGTACCCACCCCGGCAAAACTAGAAAACAAAACTGGGACTTGGAAAAACGATACCCGCACGAACATTTTATGACGACGGGTATTGCAAGCAGTCTCATCAGTGATATTCTGTAAAAGCATGATCAAGGTGTGCCCATGACGAGACATCTCGGCAGAGGTCGCCGAGCCGAGCGTGCGCCCCCCGAACGAGTGAGTGCTCCCCAACGGCATGCCACAGAGACAGCTGGCGTGACACCCAGTGTTGGCGACAAAACATGGAGCAACGCAGCAGCACGTGCAGAAAATACTCAGGCGCCCTTCGAAGTTCCTCGAAGAACTTCGGTGAGGAGACTACAGCGGCGACGGAGCAACAAAAAGTCGAACAGAAACAGATGTTCAAGTCACCGTAGGGGCGTTTTGAAGGGGCCCGGAGACACCGTTGTTATCATGGACAATGGTTGGTTATTTGGGTTTAGAGGCGCATCGACTGCGTTGGTCATACAGCGCCCTATCATGGACAATGCAAACTACTTCTGTCCAGACAACACGAAGGTAGCAAGCAACAACCAGTTCGCCACACTGCCACTGCCAGCGAGAGGAATGCCCCACAGACTGCAAAATACCACACCGAGGAGAAGTTCCCCAAGAGACGACTCCTGTGGCAGGCCATTCGAAACTGTTGCGTCAGCGAACTTTTCTTCGACAGGAGAGCCATGTCAGAGGAAATATGTAATCAGGGACGTCTCCCTCTCTCGAGGAGGTCTATCGACACCCAGCATGGAGGAGATCGCATAGTTTTCTGGTCAGACCTTACCACGGTGCACTACTCAAACGAGGTCACCGAAAAACTGAATAGGCTGGCAATACCCGCGATTCCTGATGATCAGAGCCATCCGCAACCGGGCAGCTGAGTTTAGTCGAACGACACTGGCGCCTCCTTTCCGGCGGTAGGTGCCGCGGTGGCCGGTGGCACGCTGAAGCAACCCAGCAGCTTTGGCCGCGTGTCAGGCAGGCGATGCGTAACGCCACTCCCCAGAGGTACCAGCTCCTCATGGTCGCGCCGGGACACAAGTTCGTCTGGTGGCCGACCGGGGCTATCTGGCCCTGCTCCGTCTGTACAATATTTGTAGAGTTAGTTAGTTAGTTATTTGGTTTTAGGGCGCCTCGACCAAAAATTGTCATCACTTAGCGCACATTATATGTGTAGAAAGCAGTTGAGATGAGCATGGCATGTTCATTTATCAGTGCATGTTGCTTTGTTCAGAAATATGTATCCGCTGTCTTCCTGGCTTTCTTGATGTCAGCTTTGTGGTGGGTGGCCGTGATCCAGAAATAAGTCCTCGGTGCGCCAGCCCCACCGACCTACGGTACAACACGTGACCTCCACACCATGGTTGGTTATTTAGGCTGAGGGGCACATCGACTGCGTTGGTCATACAGCGCCCATAACCTCCACACGATGGCCTGAAGTAACCTGAGCCTCCTCACCGACGGTCTCGACGACGTCGACGTAAACATCGTGGACGCCGGTGTCATTGGCCGGCGGCACGTGACCTGGCCGACCCGGCGACCCGAGGTCAGCTGCTGGCCGCGACAGCAGTAGCGAGCGAAGTCGGCCGGCATCGAGGGCCACCATTTGCCCGTCCTCCTGACCGCAGAGTCACCATCAGCCGGTCACTCTGAACACAGACTCACCACCAGCCCACCACCCTGAATACAAAGCGACCACCAGTCCGCCGTCTTGACCACGGGGGTGGATCCAAGAGGGCGCGGGGACATAGGGAGCATGTGCCCTCTCCATGGAAAAAACGGCGCCCCTCCGTCGATTCTCAAGTGCATCACCACCGTTATTTTTTCAGCTGAAGACAACCTCTGAGTAGAAAAGATGTCCCTCCACGAAGACTCGAGTGCATCCCCCCCGACATTTTGTCAGTCAGTGGTGCTCCTTTGGGGAACTGGCGCAACTCCAGACGAGTGACCTTAAATTCCTGGATCCCCCCTGAAATACCTCCTAAAAGAGAAACATCCGCCCCTGCCTGACAACAGAGCACCCTCACCCTCATCACCCACCTCCCACCACAATCCCCACGTCCTCTTCACAGACTCACCATCAGCCACCTCCCACCACAATCACCCTCACATCGTCCTCCTGGTCACAGACTCATCAGCCCACCCTCCCGACCACAATCACCCTCACATCGTCCTCCTGGTCACAGACTCACCATCAGCCCACCCTCCCGACCACAATCACCCTCACATCGTCCTCCTGGTCACAGACTCACCATCAGCCCACCCTCCCGACCACAATCACCCTCACATCGTCCTCCTGGTCACAGACTCATCAGCCCACCCTCCCGACCACAATCACCCTCACATCGTCCTCCTGGTCACAAACTCACCATCAGCCCACCCTCCCGACCACAATCACCCTCACATCGTCCTCCTGGTCACAGACTCACCATCAGCCCACCCTCCCGACCACAATCACCCTCACATCGTCCTCCTGGTCACAGACTCACCATCAGCCCACCCTCCCGACCACAATCACCCTCACATCGTCCTCCTGGTCACAGACTCATCAGCCCACCCTCCACCACAATACCCTTAATACACCCTCCCACCACAATCACCCTCACATCGTCCTCCTGGTCACAAACTCACCATCAGCCCACCCTCCCGACCACAATCACCCTCACATCGTCCTCCTGGTCACAGACTCACCATCAGCCCACCCTCCCACAATCACCCCCTCACATCTCCTCCTGTCACAACCCATCAGCCCACCCTCCCGACCACAATCACCCTCACATCGTCCTCCTGGTCACAAACTCACCATCAGCCCACCCTCCCGACCACAATCACCCTCACGGTCCAGACAACATTCACAGGTGGGCCCAGACAAAGTTCACAGCAGGATAGGATTTTCCGACTGGACGTCTGTGTTTGGAATGTGAAGTTAAAGGGAGAAAAATGGAATGCAATGCAATTTGGGTCGCTCAGATACTATAGACAGCAAATCAAAGTGCATAAGAACTAACCATGATTTATTTAGGCCATAATGATACCAACACACCTGCTAAGATACCTAAGGCAGCACAATCATGCATTATTGTTCCAAATGCATACAGAGCGCACACAAGCAGTCCCAATCCCTGACACAGTCCCAATCCCTGACCGACAGCCCAAATATCTGATTGGCAGCCCAAACCCTTGACTGGCAGTCCCAATCCATGACCAGCAGTCCCAATCCACGCCCGACAGCCCCAATCCCCGACTGGCAGCCCAAATCCCTGACTGGCAGCCCAAATATCTGACCAACAGTCTCAATCCCTGACTGGCACCTCCAGCCCCCGACCGGCGCGGCCGTGCCAGAGCCTCCAGTCGGCGGTGTCCGCGGCGGCAGCCCTCACCAGCACTTCTGCGGCGATCTCGCGCAGCGTGACCGGGTTGGCCGCCAGCGCCGACTGGCCGCAGCCGCCGCAGACGGAGCGCACCACGTGCCGCAGCTGAGTCAGCCAGCCGCACACCTGCAGCGCCGGCAGCTGGCGGTCGGCGGCCGCCGCCCACCGCACGCCGTCGCCCGCCACGTGGTAGAAGTGCACGCCGCTGTGGCAGAACTGGCGCGCGGCCCGACCGCGGTGACACGCAGGGCAACAGCCGCGCACACGGACACGAGCTCTACATGGTGGTTAGGAAGCCGCCGCCAACCTCTTAACTGAGCAAATCATCAGCATACTTCATGACGACTATTGGAATACAGGTTGGCAGAAACATACATCAAAACAATACATCTGGCTGGGTGACCAAAAAATAGACCGTGAAACCCTGCAACAAAAGCTATGATTTCGAAAACGCAACGATATGGCAGGGTGACGTGCATAGTTAACCGGAAAGGTCGGTTTAGAGCTGTACCATTAGCAAGAGCATACTATACAATAACTGACAAAAGCCTATAGATTGCTTCTTTGGAGCTGTGGGTAACCAATATGATTGGTGAATGCCAATCCAGGATGCATAGTGTCTCAGAGTTCGGTTTGGATAAAACAAACTCCAAGTTCGATCAAGACCAATGACCTCACTGACCCCACACCCCACACAACCCATGATGACACAACATTTTAAACACCAGTGTCCAGGAGTTTATAAAAATATATAATTTATGCAATTTATCTTAATATATCTTCATGCAATGCAACAGGCATGATGCAATCTTTTAAATTGAAGTTTGGGATATGTGAGGAACTCCAGCCATGGTGACACATATCCTAGTCACATGCTATTGGGACTTGGGGACAATGGCCTTCACTGCCCTCTCCTGGATCTGCCAGTGCCAAATGAATCTAAAATAGTTTCAAAACAGAAAAGTTGATGTTGCATTCTGTCAATTGGAATCGGTTGGTTATTGGTTTTACGACACGTCGACCGTTGAGTCATATGGCGTCGCGAATCTCTCACGCCGATTGGTCGCGGGCGAAGAGTAGCGACAGGTGAGACTCGAACCCACAATCTTTCGATTGTGAGACGAGCATCTTACCCCTAGACCACTCGCCCCCTCTGTGAATTGGAATCATATTACTACATTGGATAGGTGGGAAACATTCTTCGTTTCACAAAACGTTCAACCCATGATGCAAAAAAATACATGACAGATGAACTCAATGTCTCATTAGGTGCCAACAGGTCTGCAGAATATGAACGTCGGTGGCATCACAGCACTTACCAAGACATGCTCCCAACCACACTCCAATTACCATGCTGGAGAAAGTTGAAAACGGCAAACTTTTCCTCCAAATTTCCCTGCACATGATTTGCAAAAAGGGTTGGGTTCCTTCAAAAATGGATTTTCCTTCCATTATATCATCTAATCTGATGGCTCTCCATGTGAAAGTTACCTGATGGCCAGACCCATATTCTGAAATGTATTATCCTGACCCAGGATGCCCAAGCTATGAACATAAACAGGGAAGGACAAAAATGTATGCTGCCCTGACTTCATGGGCTGAAAGCAAGGGCTATGGTCTGGATGCCCCTCCTTTTGATCCACCAGTGTAAGAGGCTAATGGTCAATATGCCTTAATGTATAAACTATCCCTGAAAGGGCCAGGAGCACACCACTTGTAATGAATATAGGGTAATACTATTATACCATTAGCAGCAGAGGTTGACTATAGTCATATGCAATCAAAAATTGCTTTGGATTACTTAATTTGTAGTTGGTTATATAGCAAAAGCCTGCAGATAATTACATATTATGACACTGATATTATGCATGTCAAATGAGAATGTACTAGCCCTAGTCATACCCAGTCTTAGGATGGTCCTAAGCATGATTCCTAATTGAATCAATAAAAGCTTGCATGACATCTTACATATGCTGACTAATGTGAAACTGAGGGAAACAATACTTCATGAAACCAAAAACTAATAAAAATAAGTAGGTCACGAAATACTAATCCTCTTTTGAAGAAGACTTGATGATTAGCTGCCAAATATCCCTGATGCCCAGGAAGATGAAGTTACATAGGAATAGGATTTGCAGTCAATATGCATTGAATGGCTGCTAAATAAATCGCAAAACAAACATTTTGCAGTGTACCAGATATAAAAGTAATACATAGTTTGCTAACCAACAGACACTGACAAAATTCCAGCACTCACATAGGGTGGAGACTCTGGTGCATTCCGGATGATGCTATGAAATAGCCTGTAGTGCTTTGTGTTAGCATCATTGCTATATAATCCTGCACAAAACAAGGAATGGTCAGTTATTAACATGTCATAATTATCAAAACTTGATTGGCTGTACTAAGTTTTGGAAATTGTCGATGCAAAGTCACTGGGTATTATTCAGGATGGTAGAGGGCTGTGAAAATTACTCATATAATATTACATGTAAAGAAAATATACGACCTTCAATATACCAGTAGGTGCTGAGTTGATATGACAAAGTAACGATAAAGGTTATATTTTATTACTCAACGTTTCGGCCAGGGGCCATCGTCAGGAGTGATGAAAAAAGCTCAAGCTGAAAAATTTACAAAGGCATGCGGGAAAAAGCGTGCAAAAAGACACGTGGAATGCAGAAAAGTCTCCTCAGTTGTGCAGACACTCACAGAAACTCTAAACCAGAAACAAACTATCTCAGGAAGGAATCCTCTGAGGAAGCCCAAGCCGATGGTCCATATACATATCGATACATACAGTCATGCACATACATAGACATATATCCAATATAATGCATAATACATACTATATATGATTTATGTTTATGTAATTTTATGTGATATACCAAGACGTCGTTTGCGTGTTTAGGTGCGGCCGTAGATTACGTATATGTAGAGATTCGAGGACCTTCAGATCAGTGTTGTCCCTGGTTGTTGCTAGAATTTCTACTTTGAAGTTTGTGTTAGTGTCACTGTGGTCCATGTTAGAATGTTTGTCGATCATGTGTTCGCCTAAAGGTGTGTATGCTCTCCGAAGTCTGGCATCTCCCAAGTGCTCATTGTACCTATCCCTGATGCTACGTTTGGCTTCACGGACATAAAATATTCCAAGAAAGCGATTGCACGTTATTTTGTAAACTACGTTTTTCTGCGTGCATCTATCTTTGAGCCTGTTGATACAGGTGTGGCACGTTCTCCTACCAGCAGGGCAGGGTGGCATTTCCAGGGCTGAGCAGACCAGGTAAGATTTCAGCTTAGGTCCACTAGTCCAGGCTACCCTAACATGGTTTAGATGAGACGAACAGATGGCTGTGCTTACCTGTCGACATAGTTGGCCATCAACAAAAGGAAGTCTCATGTAAACATAGTTGGGATTGCTACCAGCTCGATGCAGACATTGCCCACCTATCCTACTACTGTTGTGAGGGTGAACAACATGAGCGGCAGAGTGTACCACCAATTTAACCTAATGTTTGCATCTTTCAATTTCCTTTTTAATTCTGAAAAAGGTTGGGATAGGTTAGGTTCAGTTTGTTTTTGAGGATGGGGGGTATTGATTCAGTTCAAGGTACTCATAAGGTACATTGTAGATTGGCTTACCTTATAAAAGCAAAAGGAATTAGGTTAGGTTGTTTTTTTTTCTCTCAAAAGATGGACAATTTTTAGAGAAAAAAGTGACCCTCAAAATGTTTTAATTTTGTCTGAAAAAGGATGCCAGGCCAGGTCAGGTTAGGATGAATTAGATCTTTGCTAGCCTGCAGTGTGGCAACTGCACACACCATGGACTCCTGAGATACAAAATGCACACCTTAGAGGATCCAAACTCACTCCTGGAATTTATGACCCAACATAAAAAATATAACCGGCAGTGGCACCACAGGAGGAAGTTCCCATCACTGGCTTACAGTGTTCATGTCAGCTGTGTACCAAAGGGAGGGGACGGGGGACAAAAGGTGACATTACCCCTCCTCTCTCCAAGAGGTGTTGAGCCCCGAACAATCATGCCTTCACTTGGAAAATTGGGTAAATTTGTCTTAAAATGTGTTGTTTTTTAAAATTTGTTTTCAGAATGCCATGTTTATGAAGGTGACTAAGATGATGGGACCACTTATTTTCTGTGCAAATAAATAATTTTTTTTTAAAAGAAGAAAATGTCGAACAATTTTCCAACTTAAAATACCTAAACTAACATGTGTTTGCTTTATGGAGGCAAATGCATGTAAAAACTTTTCTTGTTACCACCTCAAAGCACAATAATACCAAAAAGTTCCAAATTTATTTCTCACATGTTTTTAATTATATTTTTTTCTTCAAAAGCAGCTTAGGTTAGGTTAGGCTGGGTTTTTTCTTTAATTTTGAGAATGTTCAGTAAACAATTGCATTGTTTTTTTTCTCTAATTTTATTTTGTGAAACTACTTTTCTCTCCAAAGGTAGGCTAGGCAGTACATTTGTCTTAAAAGGTTTGTTAAATTTTTTTGGGGGGGAATACTATATTTATGAAGGTGGCAAAGATGATGGGACCACCTATTTTCTGTGCAAATGCTTACTTTTCAGGTTGTGGGCAAAATAATGTCAAAAAGGGGCTTTGAGTTAGGTGACATAGCATCAAAAGAAATGTTTTTAAAAAAACAAAAAACCTAACCTAACCTAGCCTACCTACCTTTGGAGAACAAAAATCCGAAAAATAAAATTAGAAAAATGTTAAGCAATACATTTTCTGAAAATCACCAAAATAAAAAAAGAAGCATAACCCAGCCCAACCTAACCTAAGCTACTTTTGGATGAAAAAAATCAAATGAAAAATGAAAAAAAGTTTTCTTTGGAAGAAAAAATTGTGAAAATTTTGTTGGGAAACTTTTCAGTATCATTGTGTTTTAAGGTGGTAACAAGAAAAGTGTGTATGCACATTTGCTTCCATAAATCAAGCAAATGGGTTAGGTTTGGTTAAGTTAAGTTTGGTTAGGTTAGGTTAGTTTAGGTTTTTTTAGGTTGGATTTTTTTTTACAATAAAAAAACATTTGCACAGAAAATAAGTGGTCCCATCATCTCAGTCACCTTCAGAAACATGGTATTCTGAAGAAAAATTCCCCAAAATAAAAAAAAACACCTTTTAAGACAAAATTACCAAAATTGTGCTAGGGCTCTGGAAAAAAATGAAGCCAGGGACCCAAATGATTAAATACCGGTTCCAAAAATATATTTTGGACCCTTGAAATCACTTTGGAGCCCTGCATCTCGCACCTAAGGCTCCCCACAAGCATGTCAGAAAAACATGTCAGGGTCACAAGAATTGTGCAGGGGCACAAACATATCCTGGGAAGGGGCTGACAAATTTTGCAGACTAAAAAATAATGGTAAATTTGGAGATAAAGGTAAATTTTGATTTTTGGTAATTTTTTATGTACTAGTATGCTTTCTGACGTGATGCAGACGATGCAATCACTCATTTTCACTGCAAATGATTACTTTTAGGTCAATGGCAGTTGATACAATTCATGACGTTATAGGCACAAGTAACCTAGCCTAACCTAGACTAAGATAATGTAACATAATATATCAAATGTATCATAGGATAACATAATCTAACATAATCTAACCTAACCTAACCTAACCGGAAAACCAGAATCCTCTGAAGCAATTTTTTTGGGACATCACATCAAATATATGCGACATTGTATAGGCAACTTTAGCAACAATACCTATTAAACTTCCAGAAATTTAGTAGATATTCTTACTAAACACACTTCCCCTCTTAGCAAAGATACATACTAAACCTTAGAGGATGTGTTGGACAGCACTGCCCTTAACGATTACAGCATCACAAGGAATTTCCGGCCTTGGTCACATTGTGGATGCATCAGTTTGGGAGTATGAATTCTCTGAAATAAATGTCGAATTAAGGCAGAAACATAAGGTTTTTGATGTCAAAGAGTATTAAATCGAGTGCATGAAGTGTTGAACTTCTTCTTTATCACGTCTATGGCACACCAGGTACAGATAATTATGCAAGATGTGCTATATTTGCAGAGTAAAGATTTTGATCATTTATTTCATTGCCAACTGAAAATTAATCATTTGCAGAGAAAATGAGTGGTTGCATCATCATTTTTACGTTAAAATACCATGTATTGAAAATAAAAATTCCAAAGAATTAAAATTTACCTTGATCTCCAATTATACCAAAATAACACCCCAGAACTAGGAAAATCGATCCGAGCTCTGAAAAGCTCAGTGAAGATCCTGAAAAATCATGTCTAGCACAAAACACACACAGATGCTCCAACTCATGCTTAGGCTAGACAAAATGAATTGAGCTATGGCAACAAAGCATCTCTCTGGGACACAAAAATTGTTACTGAATTGCCATGACGAATTGTTGAACATATGGTTATTTCCTGACATCCGTAAGTTGAATTCTTCTCATGTCAATTTCAGTAGCATCAGCATTGCCGGTGAACACCATTTTGTTATTGAAACTGTTGTTATAATTATAATTAATGATGGCATATAATTTATGTTTATAATTGTTCCAGGTCTGTTCGCCGTATCTCGTTCCTGCACTCATGTGACTTGGGGGCAAAAAGCTACTGTAAAACGGCCTTAAGTCACAGCCACAGGGTTCAAGTTCTGGCTTACCCGTTTCCCGGAAGATCAAATGACCTTTCAGGTTTATGA